>VCCN01002007.1:2360147-2371743 GCA_006491835.1 Architeuthis dux
GAAAAAATAATGCACTTCATTTTCTATGAAACTTTAGCACTGTTTATTTATCTACGTCTCTTTATTTTTCAGGTTCACCGTTGTTGCTGTTTGCAAACCGGAAGGATGTACGCCTTGTCGATGCAGCTAACTCTCGCAATTCGTCGGTAATCATCAGTGGCCTTGAAGATGCGGCTGCAGTCGACTTCTACTACGCAGAAAATTCGGTCTTCTGGACTGATGTCAGCCTGGAGATGATTAAAAGGACGTATGTGAATGGTTCTCAAACCAGTACTAATGTGATTACATTTGGTTTACTGTCACCAGATGGCCTAGCACTCGATTGGTTAGGGGAGAAGCTCTACTGGACGGATTCCGAAACCAATCGGATTGAAGTCAGTAACTTAAATGGCTCTTGCCGGAAAATATTGTTTTGGGAAAATTTGGATCAACCCAGAGCAATAGCTTTAGATCCATTAAATGGGTGAGTTGAAAATTTAAAATTTTTTTTTATTGCAGAATTTTAAAAGCAATACTTTGTAAAATAATATTTGTACGAGGTGCTACCCAAAGGTTCAGTGATTTAGATTATGAAAAAAAACATTACTTAACATCTAGTTTCCATTTCTTTCAAAATAGTCTCCTTTAGCATTGGTTCACAAAGAATAGCAGCAAGAGGCCATACTATATTTGGTTTGCATGCACTGTTCAAATTCCCCAAACCTAATACAATTATAGTTTCTTTTACAATTATTTCTCTCATGTATTGAAAAGAGCCAAAAACGTTAATGTCTTAATAGGAAACTGGGGACATTTTAGTTAGTCACCACCAAAAGCTAACGTCCATTATTTTAAAGTATGGAAGCCTAGAAAGAAAAAGATTAAGTTACATTTTCTTTTTTTTCACCGAATAGAAACTTGATTCGTGGTGGTAGTAGTTTGGGCCCAGATTTGAGGCCAAAACAGACCCAGCATTTTGGGTCTTTTCCTGTGAGAAAAACTGTCACCAAAACTGTCAACATAGGCTTCTTCAGTTTTCAAACTGGTCTGGCTGGCTTATATATGTATGTATCGTGCATACAGGCCGCATCAATGGAGCTACAGGGCTGAAAAGTTTACTTTTTTGGGGGTTTTTTTTCTTTTTTTTTTCTTCAAAATCCCTCCCCAAAATAGGATTTTAGTGAGAGGTATGGTTTACAATGTTAGTTTATGCTAAATTGGTCCCTAGTTTGTGTCCTGCTGCATTCATGCTTGTTTTTTGTTTTTTTTTGTTGAAAATTCAGACTTTGTATCGTCCGATAAAAGGTGAGAGAAGAAACTTATTCATTGATCAGCCCCAACACAGCATTCTGCCAAAAGATGATTGTTTCTATTGAATGGAGCCCCCTCCATACTTTAAAATTCTGGATGTTAGCTTTTGATGGGGACCCTTGAAAAAGAGACCCTGTTATTTCTCCATCTAGATAACCTTTCCATGGTGTCCACTTCAGCTTTGAAGACCTGTTTGATCCCTGCGTTAGATTCTCTTGCTCCATACCCCAACTTCATAACAACTGAAAAAAGATTGTTATTAATCATCAGTTCCTTTCACTTGAAATTTCTTTTTATATTGTCTTACCAAATGAACCCTTGTAAATAGATTTGTGAAAATAGGTTGGTAAGATAAGCATGTAGGTAAAGTGTCTATCTCTTAAGAGACAACTCCGATTGGAGTATAAACGGCTGGTGATGAGGTCCCGGTTTTCTGTTGCATGTGTCAAGTCCAGTTTTTATGACCAACCCTTTGGCAGGATGCAATTCTACCAAAGGGATACCTCCACCCTAATCACACAGCTTAAAGTGTACAGGGAAATCTGTCCTAATGAAGAGTTTTCCACACTCTTCACTTGTACCGGGAATAGAACCCAGCACCTTTTGCATGTAAGGCAGACGTGCTAACCCATTATATTATCCGGGCAGACAAGATGAGCATATACACTTAAAAAAAATAAAAATATCTTGTTGAAATGTTTATTCTTTATGCTTAAATAAATTACAATATAAGTTTATGTCAAATTGAACCCTTAGTTTGTGTCCAGCAGCATTCTCACTTGTTTTTTTTAAGAATTTGGACAAGTTAGTGATCATTTCCCACCACCACTGCCAATTTACAAGGTAAAAAGAAGCATATATAGGTAGCAGTGATTCATAATTTCCTTTGGAATGCTAGTATTTGAGAGTATTTTGAGAAATGTCTTTTGTAAATGGAAATCAATGTTTCAAAGGAACCCAACCCAACTCAATTTAATCAGATTCTTTTAGAATGTATATTTTAGTTTTAGGTAAAAGAATTAGGGTGCTGTATCTGAATATTGAAAAGAGGACATTCCCAAAGACATTCTGCTCCTGCCCAACGTACACATTGTTGCTATGTAACCTGGAAGCAGCCTTAATAATTAATTTTGTGGCCTCAGGATGAATTTTTAAAAAATTCATCCTGATGAAGATTTTGAGACCACTTGCTAGTATAGTAGTAGTATACTAGTATACGATTGCCCTCTAATTTTAGGAAAGAAGGCAAGTACTGCAACTTGAATGATAGTTCCAAGTTTTATATACCACTTCTTATCTGTTTATGTTGTCATGACGTTTTTTAATAAAACATAAGTATTGGTTAATTATTTACACCTAAAATACCAGGATTAACCCATTTGCTTTTCCACAAATGTAAACACCCACTGACAACAGCTATCGAGATGGAATTATTGTAACTAAAATTCTAACCAATAACTGAAGATTTTATATTTATGGTAACAGATCAAAGAGTTTTTCAGACAATTGAACTCCTTGTTGTTTGTGTTGTTAACACAACATTTTAGCTGATCCATTCTACAGCCTTCTTCAGGTGTACTATCCGAATGTGATGTTGGTAAACAGAAACTTTTTCTAAACTACTGTAGTCAAACATTGACAATTGATACAAAGGCAATACCCCCAACAGTTGATAGTTCCTGTCCAACAAATTCTGCAACTAGCTAGATCTTAACGAAGATACAATTATTCTTGTGCATAAACCTTTCAAAATATTAAAATAGTAACAAGTAGGTGTTATGTTATTGCTGGCTACAATTCCGTTTAATCTACTAGCCAAATACCACTTGTGTTGATGGCCATATTTCGAAAAGGGAAACCATTACATTTTCATTGATTTTAATCATTGCCTATTTCTGCAATGGAGGACCAATCACGTAAAAATCTGGGGGTTTTTTTGTTTTTTTTCTCTTTAGAAACTGGTTTCTTGTTTGGAAAGATTTTTTTTTTTTTTTAATAATTTTAATAATACAAAGACCAATCACGTAAATTAGAGTTTCTGTTTTTTGCTAAAAAAGAAAGATTTTTAGTTAAAAACCTTTAAATTCAGACCCCCCGACTAAGGTGAATAAACATTATTAAAATTCTTTGAGATTTTTACACGCTTGGTCTTTGTATTATTAAAATTATTAAAAAAAACAAAACCTTTGCTAACAAGAAACCCGTTTCTAAAGAAAATAAAAAGGAAGAAAAATTCTCCACACTACAGAAACCAGTTTCTAAAGCAGGAGATTTTTACATGATTGGTACTCCGTAGCAGAAATAGGCAATGATTGAAATCACCGAAAATGTAATGGTCTCCCTTTTCGAAACATGGCCGAGTTGATTATTAGTCATTCTGTTGGTTTACCACCTTTTTACTTCCTGTAGCAGTAAAAGCACCAGTAAAAATATCTCGCTGTGGAACCCATTGAAAAAAAGATGGCAGCACGATGCTGGATTCAAATTAAAAGTTCTATCATTCACTCAAGATTCTAATAATTGTGAGCAAGAGAATTTTCAACAGTCAGGTGGAAATGGTGTTGTCTTATTTTTTTGGTCTACAGTGAATATAGGTATTAACCTGAATTAACACCTCAGAATTTTAGGGTTTTACTTTTATGCCAGTTCAACTTCTACCCCAGCATATATAGTAGTTTATTATAGGAAATATTTTAGTGAGTTTTTAATGAAAAATTACTTTTCTTTTCTAACTTTTTTTTTTCAAGCTTTTAGTGTTGACCTTGAAGTTAGAAAACAGTTTGTATTGAAGCTATATTTTAAAAATTAATTTTATAGTGACTTTTGACCAATAAAAATATCGTCTGCCAGTTATCTCCCTTGATATATTTGAAATGTAATCAACTTCCAGTTAAAATTGAACCAAAGTTTCATGGTGTTTAATCTAAGGATTGATTTTCATTTACTATATTCTACTGTTATATATTAGAGCACTAATTTAGTTAAAAATATTGATTCCTTTTTAGACTTTTGAATATATTATCCTGTTTGATTGCTAGAAATGTAGCTGCTTACATTATTTTGAGCTTTTAGTATGTTTTGAACAAGATTCACTGAATTGGAAAAGTGACCGATATAAGAATTGGTATAAGAAAAACCTTTTTATATTATTTCATTTTTTTTTACTCAGTAAATTTGGGTCAGTTATTTGAGGTTTATTTTTGTTATTAAAATAAATGCAGTGTAAATAAAAAAAATAAACTACATTAAATGAACAAGAAAAAAAAAGCTACCAGTTTTTGGTCAATGCATTCAGTATATAGATTTAGACCTTTCTTATTAAAAGTAACCAGAAAATATTAGAATTAGCTTTTGAGAAATGCCTCTTGTAAATGGAAATCAATGTTTCAAAGGAACCCAGCTCAATTTAATCAGATTCTTTTAGAATGTATATTTTAGTTTTACCTTTTTAGCTTCAGGTAGAATTAGGATGGCTGCATCTGAATATTCAAAAGAGGGCGTTCTCCAAAACATACTGCCCCCTACCCAACATCAACATTGTTGCTATGTAACCTGGAAACAGCTGTAATAATTAATTTTGTGGGCTTTTGAAGAATTTAAAAAAAAAAATTTTTTTAAATTATTTCCGGATTAAAATTTTGGGACCACTTGCCTAATTATATACGAATACCCTCTAATTATAGGAAAGGATGCAAGTACTGCAACTTGAATGATAGTTCCAAATTTTATATACCACTTCTTACCTGTTTTATGTTGTCAAGACTTATTTTTATTTAAAAAATAATTTGGGGGGTGTTCAATTTACAATGTAAGTTTATGTCAAATTGAACCCTTAGTTTGTGTCCAACAGCATTCTCACTTTTTAGTGATCAGGCAATGATCACTAAATTGCTAATTTACAAGGTAAAAAGAACCATTATACGTAGCAGTGATTCCTAATTTCCTTTGGAATGCTAGTATATACTACTTCTTACCTGTTTTATGTTGTCAAGACTTAATAAAAATAAGTCTTGGTTAATTATTTACACCTAAAATACCAGGATTAACTTATACTGTTTGCCTTTCCACAAATGTAAAAACCAACTGACAACAGCTATCAGTGATGGAATTATTGTAACTAAAATTCTAGCCAATAACTGAAGATTTTATATTTATGGTAACAAAGATAATATAGAAATTACCAGTGAGTAAAAAAAAAAAATGAAATAATATAAAAAGGTTTTTCTTATACCAATTCTTATATCGGTCACTTTTCCAATTCAGTGAATCTTGTTCAAAACACACTAAAAGCTCAAAATGATGTAAGCAGCTACATTTCTAGCAATCAAACAGGATAATATATTCAAAAGTCTAAAAAGGAATCCATATTTTTAACTAAATTAGTGCTCTTTAAACTACTATAGTCAAACATGGACAGTTTGTTCAAAGGCAATATCTCTAAGAATTGGTGTTTCTGTCCAATAAACTACTACAATTAGCTAGATTTTAAGAATATCTTCCTCTAGACATGTACAGGAAAATATGAATGTATGGAAACCTAGGTATAATTTATATATTTTCCTTTTTTTTTCTACACACACACACAATTGTGTATCCACTTATTATACTAGCATTAATTTCTAATGTCCTCTCATATTTGGTTCAAGGATATATCCAATTGTAACCAAAAATATTTTTATTGAAGTTCTCAATGAAACTATGTCAATTCACTTGGTCATATATAGTGTAAACTCATCATATCATTTTATTTAAAAACTACTTTTCACCTTGTCTTCTGTGCAGTAAACTGTCACTGTATTGTCTCTGTGTCCACTACTACTGGCTACCTGTTTAACCTGTGCCTGTCATAAAGTGAATGGGCAGGGGGAAGTTGTTAAGGCTAGTGATATATTTCCAGCATGTGACATGACAAATGTGGGAACCACTATCATATAGGTCCCATTGTGACCTACTGAAGCATGTCCTGTGCTATTTAGTGCTGGCTGCTGTCTTTTGTGGGATCTTCACCTCCTATTTACAATTTGGATTTCATTCCTGACACTTAGCCACCCTTCACCAAGGAGTCATGCCTCAGTGCATATGATGAAAGAAGAAATAATCTGTGCTTCTTTCTCTCACCTGAACACAAATATTTAACCCCTTTTTTGTTGCTGTTGCTAACTGGTGCTAGGGGATCTGTATGCATATCCCTTGGGTTCCCTTTATTCTCAGGATAGGCCTCCCTTCTCTTGTCCCTTTTCACAGAATACAAAATTTAATCCTAGAGGATATTTGCTATTGTTATTATGGCCAAAGCCATTGGGTGAAAACCTCTTCATGTGTTGAAGGTGTACTTAAGGGTCAAGTTATTGAGGTGTGTGGTTTTGTACTGGGTTGATGAAACCTGTTAATATATCTCATTGGGGTGAAAGAAAACTGACTTGAATATATTACTTTTTAGCTTGATAACAAATTATTAATTGTGCCTATAAAATATCAATTATAGGAGGAAAATTCATAAGATGTTTAGGATAAAATTAATCAAATTGATTGATAATTATAGATGCTTTACTATTGTTATTCGAATAATATCTGTTAGATAAAGGAAAGACAAAGAGAGATACATGCAGTGGGTTGTTTAACTATTACTATTTTCTTAGCACAAACTCAATACTCTCCAAAAATTGATTTTTGTGTTAGATGAATTAAACGAGATAAACATGGAATGCAAATTTTAACTCAAAATGAACTTAGTTTTTAAAAAATCTTTTTCTTTTAATCAATAACTTTGTAATTTGAAAATAAACGTTTAAAAACCAGAACCATAAATTCAGTGATGCATCCATCATCCTTACGTCCATATTTCAAACAGATTCTGAACGAAGTAGTAGCATTACTAGTTGTGGTAGCAGGAGGAAGAGGAGGACAACATTTCACCTGAAGGTCTGGACCAAGTTTCATATCAATCCAACATGATACAGCTCAGAAAATGTATATTTAACATATTAGGGATAGACAGACCGGGTGATCGAAAAGTGTCTTATAGAGATGTGTGGATGCATCTAAAAATATCATTTTGTCCCCATAATGGGTATTGACCAATACCATTTACTTATTTCAAACTTAGACTTATACTTCATTAATCTTTAATCTGCTTGTACTAGATCATCAGTAGTACTTTGCAATTATCTAAAGAGAGATCATTATTAATAAAAGAAATAAAAATGTGTGGATAATACACATTTTGGCTTGTTGAAGATAACACTTAAGTGTTTGTCTTTTGTTGAGTGTAGCACTCAACAAAAGACAAACACTTAAGTGTTATCTTAATCTTCTCTCAGATGACCAATATTATACTCCATCTTGTTTTTAAACATATCAGAGGTAATTGAAAAGGTTTTGAGATTTTCATCATTTTTCTTTGTTTTAATAAAGCCTAGCATATGCACTGGGCAAGCCAACTAGTACATTTCTATAGAAGGTATTCAATATTCATGTAAATACAAGCATATTGAATGATTTACTATTTGCTATACATGCATATACTGATAGTACTTACATCTAGGATTTTTTGTCTATTTATCTGCTTTTCTTATAACCTTTTTATTAAATAACATAACTGTCTACTTTTGCTAAGTTATATTTAAAAGATCTGAACAGTTTCACAGAAGATTTATAAAACATGGAAACTATCTCGTCTCTAACTTTGAGAAGAGTCATTAACATACCAACTTTTGTTAGGACAATCTAATCTCTTCCTATCTTAGTTGTTGACAGTGTTTCAGCTGATTTATTCTACAGCCTTCTCCAGGTGTAAAATGTAATATCCGTATGGGGAGAGTCGCTCTTATCAGTCTCTTTCTCTGGTGATGCAAAGCAAACAAAAATAAATGAATTGTCTGGAACATTGTGTCAACATGGGAAGAAGAGATTATATTGCCCGAACAAAAGATGGTATGGAAAATATCTATTGTATAAAGCTTTTAGAAAGTTCACTTTATGCCACTTTATCATATTTGCAAAAAAAAAGACAAAAAGCAAAAATAGGGTTTCAATGTTTGTTTTTCAGCAAGCCGTTATAGAGGCAGCTTGCACTCTCTTCCTCTCTCTCTCTCTCTCTCTCTTTCTCCTACACCCCAGTCTCTTGTACTTCCCACCACCCCAACTTCGAAGTCTCCGCCTAACATACCATTTTGTTGTCTGGGAATGCTCAAAAATTTTCCCCATATAAATTGATGGTAATTCTTTGCTTTAGGCCATTTTTATAGGAACTCTCTACTTTTGGATAACGGGGGTTAACCTGTATAAAGGAAGCATATGATTAAGTGGCTATTTAACAATCAGGGTGGGTGAGAATTAACTCCCTATTAGAAATTATGTGTAACTTTTGTAAATATTGCTCTATTTTCGTGAAACAAATTTTATCTTGGTCCTTAGAGCGGTAAAATTCAAATCATTGTAGAAAGTAAAGTCCAAAAACCTTCACACTCGACACTGCACTGCCTTGTGTGCTGACTAATATATCTGGTGAATGTCAACTTAGTACAATGGCCAATTGTCGTAATCGCGGTGTGCACACACACACACACACAGATTACTTCAATTGTAGTTAGATTACAATTCCCTCATTAGGAAACTGTAATTAAAACTGACCATGGTTTCAGGTCTGAGTGATGCAGCAGCTGTGGTCAGTTTGGAGGTTTCTGATTAGATTGATCCGAGCCTTGAAGCTTTGGCAATTTTCCTGGCTTCTTTTGTGATCTTACACCACCACACATGATGGTTCTGGGCCATGTTCTCCCAGGAGTTAACATCTTTGAGGGAGGTCTTCATGCAGCACTTGAAGTGCTTCTTCTGCCCACCGACTGTCCTTTAAATTAATTATAACTAGTTCTTATTAGATTTGCTAAAGTTGCCGGATCAAGTTTACAACAGGCACCCTGAAAATTGTTGAATCGAAAAGGGACACATTCTGCCTCAACACCAGAATTTGTTCAAAGTTACTAAGATACTTTTTCCCAGAAAAATAAAAAGTATTTTTTGTGCTTTCAATCCAACTATTCTTTGTAAAACTGACAAACAAACCCGGTGTTGAGGCAAAATGTGTCCCTCTACAATTCGACAATTTTCAGGGTGCCTGATGTAAACTTAATCCAAGTTGCCTGCTTTGTTTTTAGTTTAGAGACATAGCCAAAATTAGTATGTAGATGTATAAGTATAAATACCCTGATTAGTGCAGGTTTTGATGTAGTACACTTATGGTATTGCTGTACAAATTAATGTAACTAAGACTGAAGACAAAAACACATTAAATTATAAGACCTTGAACAGTACGGACAATTTTGGAATGAATTAACTGCACTATTCAAAGTATACCTGTATACTGAATAGTTTTGACCCCAATTTTGGGTGTATGAAGCTCATTGAATGTAACTCTTTTAGAATAAAATCTTAGAATTAGATGGAAAAAAAACACCCTTTTCCGGGTTTTTCTAGAAAAAAAGTCAACCCTGGTAAGTACTTGGGTAGTTGAAGAGGAAATTGGAACTTTATGATTCTAAAATACCCCAGACACATCTCATGAGCAACCAACAGAGTAGGTGGGTAGGTTCTGGGGTATGCTCCAATTTAATGCCTCTCTAACAAAATATATATCTGGTAAAAACATTTTCTGGAAAGTCTGATAATATCTAATTCATAATGTTTTTGTTACTTTCGATATTGTTTTGTGTAGTGATTTTAACTTTCTTGTTTTGATTTTTCTTGTTTGATCACAAAATTATATTAAATAATTAGTTTTTTTTTGTTGTTTTTTTTTTTTTGTTGAAAACAGCTTAAAAGCAAACATTTAATAAAAAGGCTAAATTCAAATTTCAATGGAAGTACCTAAAAATGTTTACATATTGTGAGAATTGCGTTCCCTCTTAATTGTTTCTTAATATTTTATTTTCATTGTTTTAGTAAGTGTACAGCATTGGCATAAGTATGCGCTCTCTGAGTGATTTCTGGTTTATTTTTCCTGAGGGGCACCTAAAATATAAAGACCATAAATAGGCAAAGCTAAGTAATTAGAGGAATGTGGCTATTGCTGTTTGGTATAAATCTACTGTTTTTAACTGCTACAAAAGTCGACAGTTCTCTGAATGCCAAAAGGTTTTTCGTTCAGACCAAATTTGAATTGGTTCACTGCGTTCATAAAAAAGGGATGATAGCCAGAGTGGGGGCAAAGAAAGAGGTTTTTTTTTTCTTTTTTTTTCTTATTTATGTCACACAACATCATATTATTCCTTTAAGAAAAATTGAATGTACAAGGAAGAAAGGGAAGAGAGAAATAAAGCAGACTATACAGTGTTTATAATTAATGTATACACTTCATATATATAATTATAACTTTTTCATTTCCCAATTATATTGCATTTCGGATGATATTTTTCGTTTTATTTTTATGAAATGATTATTTTTGTTTCAGATGTTTTAACGGGGATTAACTTGAAAAATCAATTTGAAACAAATAGTTTTATTAAGAAACAAATGTTGACAAATGCTTTCAAAAATTGTATAAACAACGTTGCAGGTTTTGAACAATGTTCTTTTTCTTGTTCCTTTTGTTTTAATACTGATTGTAATATCTTTCAAATTTTTCTTTTTCAGGTACATGTATTGGACTGATTGGGGTGAGAGACCAAAGATTGAACGGGCTGGAATGGATGGCAGTAAACAAAATCGTTCTGTGATAATAAGTGAAAGGATCCACTGGCCTAATGGTTTAACATTAGACTATGAAGATTCCAAAATATATTGGGCAGATGCCAAGCTAAATTTCATCCACCGCTGTAACTTTGATGGCTCTGACCGGCGGCCTGTTGTGCAGGGCTCCCTACCTCATCCTTTTGCTTTGACGTTATTTGAGGAAAGATTGTTTTGGACAGATTGGCACACTCGAGCAATTCACTCATGCCACAAACGAACTGGAGAAAACAGAGAAGAGGTCCACAGTGACATCTACTCGCCTATGGACATTCATGTCTTTACTGCAAAGAGACAACCAGCTAGTGAGTGATGGTGTTTTTAATTTTGTTTTCATGTTTTATTGCAGTGTAACAGGAATCGTATTTTACTTTTACACTTGGTCACCGAAAGGCCTTGCTTACACTTTTCACATCAAGGGGTTAGTAAAAAGAGTTATTTTTGCCACAGAATAAGACCAGTAAATACATGTTAAAATAGTTTATTGATGTTAAAACTGTAAAAGTTGGAAACGCTAAAACATAACGTGTTTAAAATGATGACTTCTAAGAGTTAAAATGACTTCTAAGAGTTAAAATGA
>VCCN01002007.1:2372045-2382267 GCA_006491835.1 Architeuthis dux
TTCTAAGAGTTAGAAACACTAAATATGAAGAGCAATAAGAGACTTAAAAAAGACTAACATTAGGTAGGGGACTTGTTCACCCTGGATTTTAAAATGTTGAGATTGTACTCGTCGGGAAAACATTAAGAAGGGAGTTTATCAGATCAGAAAGGAGATAAGTTGATTTGAAAATTAATGAATTATCTGCTGATGTCTATATTTATGGTTAAATCTTTGCTCTATGCTTAAGATTTTACTCATATCTTTCTACTAAAGGTTTAGGTTATTCATGTGTTCACACATTTATATGTATCCGGACTTCGCCCAGCCCTAACCGTTTATAGTAGAAACTTGAAATTTTGCACACACATTCCCCTCAGTGAGTAGGGAAAATGTTGGGTTTTTTTTTTTTTTTTTTTTTTTTTTTTTTTTTTTTCTTTTTTGAAAATTCCCCCCATAATAGGTTTTTAGAAGGAGTTCAATTTTCAATGTAAGCTTATGCTAAATTGTTTACTAGTTTGTGCCTACTTTTTAAAAAAAAATTCAAACATTTTTTAGTGATCACAGCCCAACTTTTTAATTGATTACCTTCAACACAGCATATATGGGTGGGGGTGATTCATAATTTCCCTTGGAATGCTAGTTCTAAATATCTTTCTTAAGCTGTAAAAATAGTTCAATGGGTTGTAAGCTGAAGGTAAATAACAATTTATACAATTGCACCCATGTTCTTATTTTTCAACCTTGACTGTTGTTTTATTTTTATTTTAAATCCATTCTGATGCAAATTTCATTTAAATTTCAGGTAAAAATCCATGTGGTAATAACAATGGTGGTTGTTCTCATTTGTGCCTCATGTCCCCAACACCTCCATTTTTCTCCTGTGCCTGCCCGACAGGTGTCCGTCTACGTGAAAATGGCCAGACCTGTGCTAGCAGTAAGTTGCTTTCTGTGTCTCATTTTGCATTGCACCAGTTGGAATTCTGTTTTATTTTTTTCAAAAATTGGGGGGGTTATAACCAGAGCACGGAATTAATGTCCCAGGGACGGTAAAAATCTGTTCAGGACGAATAGATATCTTCCCCAGGACGCCTCCGGGATGGAAGTGATTTTTTTTAAAAGGTTTTTTAAAAATAAAAAATTTACCAATCAGTTGGTGATGATTTCTAATCACTGTAAGGGAATGTTAATTTTAATCCCATAAATTTGGTGAGGATTGTTCCTGTCATTTCTTGCTGTTTTTGTTACGATAGAAAAACAAAGTCAACTCCAGATTTGGACTGGAGTTTGACAATTATTTATTTCCTCACCATTTTAATGGTGTTTTTATTATTCTACTAACAACTATTGATGATAACAAAGTAAAGAAACATTTTGATTTTGGGACCGTTTACATTTTCTTCGGGATGGTTTAAATTGTTTTTTCAGGGCAGTTTATATTTCTTTCGGACGGTTATGAAAAAAGTTAGTCTTGAGCCCTGGTTATAACTGTTTTATAACCTTATCATATAATGTTTGGTTAAACTCTTAAATTCATAAACCACTTGTAAATCGACAGTGGAACTTTTCAATGAATAGAGTGAGAAATAATGGAACTTCTATAAATTGAATGGGAAAACCTTTTTTAAATTAACCTAAAGGTCAAAGGGAGATAATTTTAATCAGTAGTTATATCTTTGATATTGACATTCGATTTCTTTGGATTAACAAATGTACTGCATCTTTAATTTCAATTCATAGTGATAACCTGAAGTCACTAATTTTAAATGGGATGAGTTTTTTTATGATAGTCTTATACTTTCAATATCCATAATGCTTTCATGCTACGAGTACGAAGAGGCTGGTTTTGAACTGATGCCTCCAGACTCACTCGATTTCCAAATCCGATGCCATTCCAATGCTTGTTTTGGCTAAGTCTTCAAGATAAAGTTTGGATTATCTCCCCTTCTGGCCAAATCAGGCAACCCTGTAAGCAGATAATCATATTACCAAAGATCTTTTTATTTTTATTTATTTATTATTTTTTACAGCTTTTACTTAAGATTTTCAATTATTTTGATATTTTATTTTCCAGGCCCCAAAGAAATTTTGTTATTGGCTCGGAGATCAGATCTTCGGCGTATTTCACTGGACACTCCTGATTACACAGATGTGATTCTACAATTAAGTGACATCCGACATACGATTGCCATTGATTATGACCCCGTGGAAGACTACGTTTACTGGACAGATGATGAAGTGCACCTCATCCGACGAGCACATATGGATGGATCAGGTACCTTTTGCAATACACAACACTTATGTTAATGCAATCCCCCTCACCCCACACCTGCATGTTTAACAACATCTTTTGTTTCGGTTTCAGTAGCTTTTTGTCTTAGTTTTAACTTCTAAATCCAAAATCTTGTCCTAGTTTTAACTTCTAAATCCAAAGTCTTGTCTTATGGATTAATAACACCAACTTGTAAAGAATTAGAAAATTACAACAAAAAAGGATACGTAACAACCAACTAATATAGTAAATGGTGTATGAATGTCAAAGAAAACACCATTATTTAATAGTTATTAGTATATAATCCAATTTATAATTTGGCTGTTTGAAGCTATAATTTTTTAATATTTCCATTGTATTTGTTTTCAGGTCAAGAAGTTATTGTGAGCACTGAAGTTGAACATCCTGATGGTGTGGCTGTTGACTGGATTGGTCGTAATTTGTACTGGACAGATACAGGGACCGATCGCATTGAAGTGTGTCGTTTGAATGGTACTTCTCGCAAAGTTCTTATTTCTGAAGGACTGGTAGAACCGAGGGCAATTTGTTTGGATCCAATGAGAGGGTAAGGATAGGAACTTGTTTAGGTTTTTTTTTAATTACTTTTTTCTTTGCTTCTTGCAACAGGAGACAATTAGAAGCGAAACAAAGATGCCCTTTATTACGAATAACAATTGCTCTAATCCAGAGTTTCTAGACCTGGGCAATATCGCCCACCAATGCGCGATTTCAACTCTTGGCTGGGCGGTGAGCAACAGTGCAGAAAATGGTGGGCAGTGTAGGATTTTGAGTATTAAAGTCTGTAATTGACAATTAAAGTCTGTAATTGACAATTAAAGTCTGTAATTGACAATAAAAAATGGGTCAACAGCAACATTTTATTATTATTAATTTAGCAAACAGCACTTTGATATCACACATGATATAGCAATGTGTCTGCACTAGCTGCGTTGCACCAGACACAGGGATTGCACTGATGATATCTAAGAATGGTATGTGTGTGTGTGCCAAACATTTGATATTACTATTTTACATTACTTTCATTAAAGAATCTTGTAACGTGAAAGCTGTTCATTTTTATTGTTTTGTAACAGTTAAAGAATGTTGGTATCCTTTTGAATATTTACTATATAGGTGTGCGATGACGCAAAAAAGGTTGAGAACCCCTGCTCTAATCAATGAATAAACCTAACCCTAAATTATTTAATTAAGCACCACAAAACTTTGTATAAAGCTTTTTTAAATCACGTTCCTTTTGCTTCTCGGAACCAACATTTTTGTTGTATAAGAAAAATGCTTCAGTATTTGAAAACTCAACTGTTATGTAACAACATTACAATTACACTTGCTAAAATCTAAGCAAGTATCTTAATTTATGAGTACCAACAATCTATCTAATTAACTTTCAATCAATTGTTTGTTGAATTTCTTTTTATTAGATCTTTCAATTTCAAAGTTTTCATATCAATATTGTAAATATAGTTTTATATTTTTTCATAATAATATAATTAATAATATAAACTACAATAATTGTCAGAGACAGAATAAATATCAGACATCGGTAACTAATTTGATAATCTCTAGAATGTGATAGCAAGCTGAGACTCTCCAGAGAAAAAACATTTTTATAGGTATAATTTATTTTTGTTTTATTATATTCTGATTGTCAAAGTAATACGTTTTTTTGTTATTTTTTTTATACCTTGTATAATTAAATATTGATCTCAATAAATTTCTGATTAATTCACTTCTGAGCAAGATCTATTATTGATTGTGTTGAATATTCTTTCTTTCAGGCACATGTATTGGACTGACTGGGGTGCTAATCCAAAGATTGAAAGAGCCAACATGGATGGTACGGAAAGAATAGCTCTGATTAATTCTTCACTAGGCTGGCCTAATGGAGTTGCCATTGACTATCAAGAGAAGAAGCTTTACTGGGGAGATGCCAAAACTGATATGATTGAAGTTGCAAATCTGGATGGCACTGATAGGAAAGTGCTCGTTTCTAATAATTTACCACATATTTTTGGATTCAGTCTTTTGGGTGAGTAATATTTAAATATTTATTTATCTGATTGAATTGTGAAGAAATACCATATTTGATGGCATGTAAACTAACTTTTTCCTCAAAAAAAATGTCTCAAAAAATTATCCCCCAGGTCTTATATGCAAAATTGAGGGATCTTCTGTTTTCTTTTGTAAATTACAGCAGTTTTATTATTGAAAAGATTTCTACTGATGTCCTAGTTGTGTGTTTTGTCTAAGTTTGTTTCTGCTATACTGTAGCTTTATTTTTTAAAAATATTCCTTGCTGAAATGGGTGGGGGTCATATATGCCATCAGATACAGTAGTCTTTCTGGAGCTTACTGTTCTTTTCTAAGTAAAATCCTCCTTTCTATTTCATTTGCCTTTAAAAAAAAAACCCAGCTTTCTTGGTCAAATACAGTAGTCAGAAATTGATGTAAAACATTGACATATTTGTCACAGGATAGATTATCTCCCCCTTTCTAATGATAACATCATTTAACTTCCCTTACCTTTTTTCAACTTGCTTTCAGTAAAAGACTTATATCTCATTCACTTGTTAAATGTTGTGGTTCCTGAGCCAGTTGGCTTAGGTTGAAACCTAAAAACAAATTTCTAGGCCAACTACTCACTATGGTTTAAACTGTTTACTATTTTTTCAAGTATATTGTTCATTTGGTTACAAGCAAATTTAAAATTTACATCTTTTGGTTTTTATTTTTTTGTTTTTGTTAGGTTAAATAAATCATGTAAAAAAAAAAAAAAAAAAAAAAAAAAAAGTAGTCATAAAAATTTTAAATAATAATGATTTAAAATTTACAATTTTGTTTGTTAACTTATTCCCGAAGAAGATAAAAATATAATTTAAAATAATTTTTTTCCAGGGGATTATGTGTACTGGACTGACTGGCAAAGACGGTCTATTGAGCGTGTCCATAAAGTGACTGGAGGAGAACGACAAGTGATCATCGATCAACTGCCAGATCTAATGGGGCTCAAGGCAGTGAATATGAATCATGTAGAAGGTAATTGTCATCTACCTTTTTATCTATGTACATCTCTGTATGTGTCTCTGTATAATCAATCTTTTTAATTTAAGACTTAGAAGAAAAAGATGTTGCAATTAAGCAAAAACATACCTTGACTAGTGTGGTTTTGATTAGTGCGGATAAGGTATTGCTGTACAAATTATTGTGTAAAGTATAAGCTGAAAAAAACCACAGTAAATTATAAGACCTTGAACAGTGCAGTTTTGAAAAGTACGGAAAACTTTGGAATAAATTAACTGCACTATTCAAGATATACCTGTATTCTTTTGGAGATATTGTGTGGACAGAGACATACAGACAGACAGACAAACATGAGTGAATACATATGCAGCAATACCTTAGTGTGGTTTGGATTTGTGCAGGTTTTGAATCACCACGGTTGAGGTATTGCTGTACAAATCAATGTAACTAAGTATAGGACGGAAAAACAACACATTAAATTATAATAAGACCTTGAACAGTACCAACAATTTTTGAACAAATTAACTGCATTATTCAAGGTATACCTTTATACAGAATAGTTTTGACCCCAATTTTGGGTGTATGAAGCTCATTGAATGTAACTCTTCTAGAATAAAATCTTAGAATTAGAAGGAAGAAAAAAACCCTTTTCCGGGTTTTCCTAGAAAAAAGTCAACCCTGGTAAGTACTTGGGTAGTTGAAGAGGAAATTGGAACTTCACGCTTCTAAAATACCCCAGACACATCTCATGAGTGGAAAACTTTTGAACGAATTAACTGCATTAATCAAGGTATACCTGTATGTGTTGATGGAGGTGCGAGTGGTGCAATGGTTAACAGCACAGACAATGAAATCGTTGAGCAGAGTTCAAATTCTGTCCAAGGCTGTTTACATAGATCCTTTAAAAATGCAGTTATATTAAATAAGTTTTTGATACTCAACACTACCACGACTCTTACTTGAAATGAAATGTTAATATATTTGTGTCATTGTCATTCTTTTTCTCTCCAGGAAGTAATGGTTGTGCTGATAACAATGGTGGCTGTAGCCATTTATGTCTGAACACTCACCCCAAGGGACCTGTGTGCGCCTGTCCCACGGGACTCTTCTTTGAACTTCTTGATGATCAAAAGACCTGTGTTGTCCCTGATGGCTTTCTACTGTTCTCACGTAAGGAAGACATTCGTCGTATGTCCTTGGAGACTAACCACAATGATGTCCTCATCCCGATTCAGGGGGTAAAAGATGCTCATTCTTTGGACTTTGATAACAGTGATAACAGAATCTATTGGACAGATGCATCGCTCAAGGTAAGCCATTTGATTTGAGGATAATTTTAGAATACATTTTTTTAAAAATGTCTTATATTATGTTTTTTTTTTTTTTTTTTTTTTTTTTTTTTTTTTTTCACTGAAATAAGTCTTGAAAATTTACCCTGGGTCAAAAGCCTGAAAGGTTACATTTTTCATAGGCTTATCCTAACTCCTGAGGAGGGTAATTTATGCTGGACAGTAATCTGAACTCCTGTATATGACTTCTGAATGAAGTATATAAATTATACTCTGTATAAAATAGTAAATAAACAAGTGTCATAAATAATTTAAAAAAATATTCTGTAATTTTGTAATCATAAATATTCATTCTCATATAAGTATACTATGGTAGAAGAGCCAACAGACTAGTAGTAATATAGATATTGTATATCAATTCACTCTCTCAAATGACCTTGAGTTTAAGTGAACATTATTGCTGATGTGTTTCTTCTATTTAATGTTGTTTACAAAGAACAAAAAGGTTATCATATTATATATTTCTGTTTTTCAGCAAATCAGTCGGGCATTTATGAATGGTAGCTCTTTGGAACATATTATAGAATTTGGTATTGAGTTTCCCGAAGGAATGGCAGTTGACTGGGTTGCAAAAAATCTATACTGGACAGACATTGGCACCAAGCGTATTGAAGTGGCTCGTCTTGATGGTAAATCTCGACGGGTACTGATTTGGAAGGACCTTTCTGACCCACGCTCTATCGTGTTGGACCCACCCAATGGGTGAGTATTATTCTATCTATAAACCTGGCTGCCATTTCAAATGTTTTAATGTCATAGTCAGTGTTGGAAAGTTATTGTTAGTCATCATTACTTATTCAAAACCTTAGACAATTTAAATACATAAAAGATGAAGGAAACTCTGAATAACATGCTTGTAGGTAATCAATTTTTAATTAACAGACGAGTGGTGGATGATTTTCAGACATGGTCAACCTTTTTTTTTATCTAGCGGGCCACATAAGACATTTTTCATCTTTATTCAGGCCACCATTCACTTTTATCATAGAAAGCGTACTTAATTTCTATTTTAGACAAACATGAATTACAATTATTATATTATTGATTAGTGAAGCCAAAACAATAGTGATTTTATAATATAAATTATAAAATTGACTTTCTGAGAAAGATTATATACAATTTAAAATAAATGCCTAGATTGGCCGCGGGCCACAAAAATGTTGCTAGCCAAATTTGGCCTGTGGCCTATGGTTGCCAATTCTAATCACTAGTAGCCAATTCTAATTCTCATATCTGAAAAGATAAGTGGGAATCATTTTAGTCTTTTACTCTTAGCAAATTACCATTATTATTTTACATAATGTCACATTTATTTTGTTTGTGGATTTCATTCGCTATCTTACTAAATGTGATTATTACTTAAACATGTTACCATTGTAACTGATTAGAATGTGAACATTGAATTTGAACACGCTAACATTCTTGGCATTTTATAAATACAAGATATCTATGAAAGACATTAATCATGTAATTTGACCAAATGTAATTTTGTAAATGTTTATAGATGTGTAATAATTTATGGATTGTTAGAATAAAATCTGTAGACTGATCAAAGTTAAACTGTCTTCTTCTTGTGCTATTGTAGTTACATGTACTGGACTGATTGGGGAGAAAATCCAAAACTTGAACGGGCTACTTTGGATGGTAAGAACCGAAAGGTGCTGCTTTCAGACCTTGGCCGAATTGCTGGCTTAACGATTGATTATGGGGATAAGCGTCTTTACTGGACGGATCTGGATAACAAGCGTATTGAGACATCTGATATGCTAGGTAAGTTTTCTTTTTATTTAAAATGAATTGTTAACTATTTGTAAGTTAATGAGTTGTCCCCCTTCATGATTGGCTGTTTGGAGTATATCAAGGTAGATGGCACTTGAATGGCAGTGATTTACATAGTGCTAGGTCTTGGGGTTCCACCATTGGTACAATAGCTTCCCACTTTGAGGGAAGCTTACTTTTACTATTTTTAAACTGAAGAAGTGAAGTCCCAGTAAATTGCAGTGCTGATAATTTCAATTGGATATTTTGACAATAATAATTTTTGTATATACTAAACCACGGCTTCTGAAACGTTTTTCATTTGTGACCGCTTTTGGTGAGACAATTTTTTGCGACTCCCCTCACTCACTGTTATGAAAGCAATAGGTACTAAGACTACATATAATTAGTCTTTAGAAACAAATAACTACCCCAAAAATTGCAACATATATTGTAATCTATATTAAGTTTTACTGTGAGAATGAGAAAAAAAAAATTAATTTAAAAAAGTAAAAATACAAGATCAAGATTAAAACATAACAAAAACATAACTTATTTTTTTAAAATTTAGCGAATAGCTTGAGCCATTTTACAATAAGCACCAGAGGGAGTATATTTTTGTATAGAGATAATAAATAAAAAAAAAAACTAGTTACATCATTTTCTTTTAAAAAAAAGGATTTTCAAATATTTCTGCGGACCCAGGGGTCACGACCACTACTTTGAGAAACTATTGCACCTATCATTTACATTATATGATTACAGATATCTGTACCTATCATTTCTGAGAAGATTAACTTTCCTCATTGGAATTTCTTTACATAGGAAAATAACTCAAATTGCTTTGTCATCACACGATTTTGTTTACTTTGCATTTACAATCATCATATAAGTGTCTATCAATTACAATACAAAATGTATGAAGTTGCATAAGACAACTTGCATATTTAACATAAAAGGTTTTTGTCTGAATTTCTTAGATGAAACATTATTAATTTTTGACTAGATGAAAGAAAAACTATTCAAAAATTAATAATGAAAGTTTTTTTTCTTTGGGACCTGGCCAAGAGAAAATTCCAGAAAATAGAAATTATTTCTTTTTTCTTACTATTACATAATAAATTTTAGCAGTTCATTAATGATTTGGTTTGAAACCAAATTGAAGAACTCTAGTGGTAGATCCATAAACTAATGGCGGCATATTCAAAATGTCCCAAACCATGGGTGTTCCGTACCGCATAGTGAGTGCAAGATCAGAGAGGGACAACCTGTAAATCTTCCTCCCTTTACTCTCATTGACAATTAACTGTAATTTGTATCCTCTTAAAAGAAGCTTAAGTTTTATGATGCCTAGAAAATTGTTGATGCCGGAAAATTAACCCAGATTTTTTAAATTTACTTTTTATTTCTTCATTTTTTTTTTTTTTAACCTAACTCATTTACTTAATGAGTATTTTTAACTTGAATTCCATTGAAGATTGTTTCTCATCTGTGACCCATTTCTCTATTGTTTCAGGCCAAGACAGACGAGTTGTGGTAGACACTCACCTCCTTTCTCCTCGTGGCATCACACAGTACAAAGACTTCATTTATTGGACAGATTTGGAAAAGAAAAGCATTGAACGAGCTCACAAATTAACTGGACATAATCGTACCACCATCCACCAAGGCCATGGGGATTATGTTATGGATATACTTGTCTTCCAAGAGTCACGTCAACCTGGTAAGCTTTTAAACTAGCTTCTTGGTTTTATATGTTTTTGTTTGTTGCTGTTGTTATTTTAAGAGAATGAAACTTACTGTTAACTCATTCCTCCCTGAAAAC
>VCCN01002007.1:2382944-2394714 GCA_006491835.1 Architeuthis dux
CTTTTAACATATCAACTCATATCTTTTAACATATCAACTCATTAGCACTTGTAAGCTTTTTATTTATTTTCAGATAGTATTAATAGTAATTCTTATTGTCATTATCAGGTGACATAGTATCTCTTATTTTGATTGATCCTATAAACAAGATACAATTGATATTTTGTGTGTGTGGGTACATGGTAAAAGTATTTTTTCTTTATACTTGAAGTAAGAATCAGTGATGCCAGGTGATCTTTTCATTAAATTTCCTAATTGAAATATTCTTTCTATAATGATTGGTTCTCATATTAAAAATATTTTTGTATTTTGTTTTATACTAAATATATCCATTTTACTTGTATACAACAATATATAAGTATACTTTAATTTTATTACTAAAGCCCAAATAATTTATTTTTAAGTATCAAAATATTTTGATAAAGCTGTGTAATTTGAATTGTTCTTATGTTTTTGATAAAAGTTAACAGAAAATTTAATATTGCTAATAGGATTTTATTAATGATGACGTTGGCATTGGGCTTCATAACATTGTAGAGTGGTTCTCAAACTTTTTTCTCCCTGGACCACTCAATGTTCTCAAAAATATATGCGTACCCCTAAAGGATTTTTATGTTGATTAGGTGATTATCATAAAAATAAGCCATCACAAGTTTTCAGAAACTACATTTATTACAAAATGATTTCCTTTTTGCTGACCTCTAACATGGGTCTTGTGGCTCACTAGTGGTCCAAGGACCACACTTTGGGAACCCCTGCCATAGAGAGCCAGAATGCCATTCAAGCCCTTATCAGTTATTCTTTAACTTTGTTACAATCTTCCTTCAATCATCAAATAATTATACAGGGGGTCCCTAAAGGAAATATCACTATTTATAACTAAATATGTGAATCTCGCTAAGCGAATTGAACTTTGCATCACAAATGGTGGAAAACACATTGAAGATGTTATTTATTTAATATTTCAATTAAATAAAATGTTGTTCAAATTTTTTTATTGAAAATATGCATTTTGCCTATAGTCCTGACTTTAGGGACACTCTGTACTTTATTATTATGATTGGATGAAATATTGTAAAACATTATTTTTATTAAATTTTGACTAGCCTCATCTTAATTTTAGTTGTTTTCATAACTTTCAATTCAGGCTATTGTTTCTATGGCAACGAATAACAGCACAATTGGTAACAAGGGGTGTAAGTTCAATTCTCACTGAAGGCTTCCGATCGCGCTGTTATTCATGGCAGTTGAAAGTTGTATAAAAACTAGTCAAAATTTAATAAAAATAATGAATTATACTTTATATTATCAGTTTTTGTGCATTTTATATTTTACAAGCATGTTCCTTGTACATTTATTTAAATTCAATATTTTCCAATGGCAGGTTGGAATCCGTGTGGTCTGGACAATGGTAACTGTTCGCACTTGTGCTTGGCTCATCCCAGTCCACCCAACCAAGCTGGTACTTCCAACATGACCTTCAGCTGTGCATGCCCAACACATTATAATCTTGATGCGGACAATAAAACCTGTTTACGTAAGTAAAATCCACCTGAAAATAAAAAGTGCCTACCCTTATGAGTTAAGGATTTTGTGTGTTCATTTTACAACCCTGCATATAAATATTCATTCATAAATATATATCTTTGTATGCATGTTTAACTAATACAATAAAATCTTACACCTCTTGCAAACTTGTATTTATTATTTATCTTAAATCTTTGCTTGCTATTGTTTAGTATATTTTCTCTCGGATAAAATTTTAAGATCTTCTTAATTTAAATGATATAGTAAGCCCAGGCTGAGTTTTATTTCAGTATGTGAATATATGGAATGATTGGTTAATATTTTCAAAGGGTTTAGAGGTCACTAATTCTAAATGGAAATATTTTACCCTGAAATGCAATATTTCTTTGCCTCTAGTCTTAATTGTTTTACAAATGAAACTGCAGTTGCGACTTTTAACTGTGTGACTCATTGATTTTGCTGATTTTATATTTAAAGCTAGAATTTTTCTCATGTAATATTTAAAGTTAGAATTTTGCTGATTTTATATTTAAAGCTAGAATATTTTTTGTATTATGAGTATGTAATATAGGAATCATGAAAAATGTTTTGTTTTAGTCAATTTCTTTTGCTATAAACATATACAGCCTATACAAAATCTCTTAAACACACAGGTCAAACATCTATAATTTGTCTGACTTCTTCCCTAAAGCTAGAATTATGTTTTATAACGGCCATAAAAACTCCCCATTAGCTCGGAAATAGCTAGAATTGTAACCCTGGTTGTTGCCACTGATCTTGCGAAAATGGTGCCATCGGGTGTAAGAAGTTCTGGAAAAACTTGTTCTTGCTCTAAAATGAAACGAGATGCCGAAATATTTTTGATTCAGTCCACCATCAAAAGTTATTTTATAAACTGGTTAACTTGCGTTTTTCTGAAAAGAATAAAATATAAAAAACGCCTAAACTTAGGATAACCCAATAAATAAAAAAAAATCATAGAATGAATCAAAATAAAATACACATAAATTGAGGACATGAAAACAAAAAAATTAGGGTTGAATGCTATATTAAAATATCCTGAATAGCCATTACTCATTTACTAATCAAAATTGGAAGAACAAATTCAATAAAATTAATAATAATATAATAATATATGCATTTATAGAAAGCACCCTTTCTTGGGAACCTCAATACTCAAGTCCCCACTGGACAAAAGCGCTTGAAAACCTAGGCAATCATTGCAGTAAAATATAAGGCCTGTTAAAGAAGAGTATCAATGTACGGTCAATATTGAAAGAAAACGCAACTTGTTAATAAAGCTATTTACATAACCTGGGCAGGAGAATCTATTTACCGAGTTCATATAAGTATGAAAGTCTCAAAACAAGAAAGTTTTTATTTTTTTTATTTAAAAACTTGTTAATATTTTAATGTTACGGATTAAGAACTTTAATTCTTTCAAAAACATGATAAAACAATTGCAAATAGTACAATGCCTGATATAGTCTATGCACCTCGGGTAGTCATTTATATAGTTATGTTGACCAAAGCATATTTTAAAATTTTACAATGTTTGTCTTTTTAAAAGATTTTAGGCTTGTTTGTCTTTTTAAAAGATTTTAGGCTTGTTTGTCTTTTTATCCAAATAATTGAACTTTTTTCTGTACTTGTACATTTAAAAAGAATTTCTTTTTAATTTCATTCTCTCATTTGTTTGTATATTCCTGTAAATAGAGCCTAGATAAAAATTGGGAAAAAGATTTTACTTTGTCATTGTCAAATGAAGTTGTATTTGCATGTTTCATTCTTTCTTCTTTATTGTATTATAGATCCACACTCGTTCCTGTTATTCAGCCAAAAAGGAGATATTAGTCGATTGGTTCCCAATAACGATCATGTCCCACCTAGTGTCCTACCCATCCACAATCTACGAAATGTAAAAGCCATTGATTACGATGTCCTTGATAAATTTGTCTATTGGATTGATGGTCGTTCCAAGACCATTAAACGGGCTCGTGAAAATGGCACTGAAGTGAGTATTGTCCCTTGCATCTCTGACTGGTCTTGTTGGCTATATTCATTTGAAATAGCTGATTGTCATTATATAATCTAACGGGGTGTCCCTGAAGTCTGGACACATAGGCAAAATGCATTTTGCCTATAACAAAATTTGAACATCATTTTATTTAATTGAAATATTAATAAATAACATCTTCAATGTGTTTTCTTCTTTCTACAAACTCCTATTTAATCTGTGGGGCCAATAAAATATAGTTGGGAAATTCACTATTTATAACTATGTGTCCGGACTTTAGGGACTCCCTTCCCTGTATATTGTCCAAAACTGTACTGTTAAACATTTTCACCTTCTGATATGCAGTAATTTTTGAGTAAAAAGGAGTTTAGTTCCTTCTCATTCTAGAATTAGCAGAACTGCTCATGCTCAGAATCAAGATTTTTTTTTTTTTTAGGCTTTATGAAATTTAATATTAATTTTTGTCTAGTATTTTATTTTAGTTGCTTTTCATCGCAACTACTCGGTCTATAGCAGTTCGTAATTAGTGCCAACCAAAAATAAAGAATAAGGTTCTGTGGAAAGAAATCCGTATAATATTACTTCTTTATGAAGCTTTTAACTTGAAACTAAAAATATTGGGTGTAAATTCTTTTGGTATTTCTATGAGTTTAAAATATAACAAGCCTGGCTGCTCCAGGGTCAAACTCTGCTCCTACTTCCTAGTTTATTTCTGCTATAAATTTTAATGCTATGTAAGTTAAGTTTGGTGCAGTGGTAAGATGTCTGCTTTGAGGTCACTTGATCGTGAGTTCAAATCATGGAAGGTTAATGCAGATTTTATAGATCTGTTTACTCCCTTATTTTTGGTGAGGATTGTTCTGGTTACATAGGAAAGTAAAGTCGACTCTGACAATTTATTTTGTTATTAAATCCAGATGTTCTTGTAAATCTTTTGATACCTAATAGTTTTTGGTGATCATGTTCCCATCAAGCACCCTAAATTTTTGCAAATCTAAAAGGATGCTTTTTTTTTTTTCCTTGACACCGATGACGTCACTGAAATGTCAGCAGTGTTAGTTACCGAGTTAAACAAAGTCTGCATGGTGATATTGAAAATACTCGCTGAACTGGTGTCGCTAGTTTGTCTCTGAAATGTTCGAACTTACTTACATTCGATAAAAAATAAGTTGTTTATAGGTTTGTTTTTTTTTTTTTTTTTTTTTTTTTTTTTTTTTTCTTTTTTTTAAAGTAACAAACTTTCGTCAGATTTAGAGGATAGATAAGCTTTTGCTGTTGTATTCAATTTGTTTGTATCTCACTCAAAAGATTTTTCTTTTTGTTTGGTTTCCAAGAAATTATCTATTTAATATTTAGATTTGTAGGCAATAACAAATATTTTCTGAAAATCATTTGTAAGGCGTAGTTGTATATTTCTCTTAAAAATCCGAAAGCCATCATTTAGTAATAATGGTAGTTCTACGCGGTTACTTCCCCTAAATTCAATCAGACAATTTTAGGTGCTGAATAGAACGTAAGGGAAGTAACTCCCGCATACATTTATAGATTCTACATCCTGGACATGAAATCATAACCTAGCAGACATGCTATAACCAATTATATTGCTTATTGATTTTCATTTAGCGTTTATATCTTCAAAAATAGATGCACCTGTAAATTCTGACATGAAAAATAGCTTGAAGCTTATTTCTCGCAATATTTTAAGTGCATGAGTAGCAATAAGATGTGTACATTAGTGAATTTAAAAAAAAGGTTTTTTAGTTCACTGTTGAGTCTTGATATTTAAAACATTTTAATGTTTGTTTTTGTTTTTTTTCTTTTTTTTTCTCGAAAATAGTCAATTTATAATTTATATTGAAATATAGTATAAAATATTAAATGATGAATATTTGTATTTAATATTCAAATGGTTCTTCGGATGATTGAACTCCTTGTTATTTGAAGAAGAACCATTTGAATATTAATGACCCTTCTCAAAACTATAGAAAATATTTGTATTTAAGTTGAAGAAACTCAATACCGAATGTATGCCTTTTAAATGTAACTAAATAGATTTTTTCAAAGACTATTCATCTATATGGGTTTCATAACATCCATCTAGCTTAACTGAGTATTTAACTGTTACCTCCCTTGTTTAATATGATGAATTGAAAGCCCATTGTATAAAGGTTGTAATTGTTAACATTTCTATATTTTATTTGTGTAAGCTGGTGTTTATTTTATTGTTTATTTGACTTCTAACCAAACTGAAATATTGTTTTGCAGTTATCAACAGTGGTGCCAAATCCCTTGAACATTTTCCACCCACATGATCTGGCAATAGATCCCTTCTCCCATCATATATACTGGTCATGCTCTCAAAATAATGTTATTAATGTCACCCACGTTGACATGACTGCTGTAGGTACTGTGGTTGGGGGCCCTGAAGAGAAACCCCGATCCATAGCTTTGAATTCTGAACAGGGGTAAGTCAGCATTTTTCCTTTTTTTATTTTTTTATTTTTTTTTTCCCCCCTCTTTCTTCAAAGCCATACTCTTTGTTTTTTTTGTTTTTTTTTTGTTTTAACTCTTGAAGTCCTAAAGAGCATGAGGCAGCACGTAAAAATTTCTTTTTTTAAAAAAAATGGTCGAAAATCCTAAAACACACGAGGCCGCACAAGTCTTTCCTGCAATACTGCCAATTTTCACAATAATCTGTCCACAAGTAAAGACACTATAAACATTTGAATAAACAAACCATTTTTAGCCATTTTCTGCTCAATTATTACAGAACTGGGCTTTGGACTTAGAAAGTTTTCAACAGGATGTTAAGAGTTAAAGAATTACTTGAAATTTTAAAAACTGAAATAACCTTTCTGTTCTTAATTGCTGATATTTATTTCGAGTGTTGCATATTTTACTTACTTGAAGGGGACAAAAGATTTCTTAAGTGATTGGTGTATTTACTTAACACGCTAACACGGCTATGACACTGTTATTGCTATGACACTGTTATGTATTTCATCATAGTATCGTATAAAAACCTTTCGTAAGCCGAAATGGTGTGAAGCAATTACTATCAATTTATATAGGAAACATTTTTGAGTGTAGCAAACCCCAAAAAGGTGATGGTATGTTAGGCTGGTAGTTACAGAAGACTTGGGTGTAGGAGAGAGCGAGGAAGGGGTGCACGTTGCTTCTATAACAGCTTGCTGTAAAAAAATGCTAAATGCTATTTTTGCTTCTCACCTTTTTTTATAGAGGCGAAAAAGTGGTATAAAGCGAACTTTCGCAAAGCAGGGGATCAGATACCTGTATTTGTAGGTGACCAGGCTTTTATGTAAATAAACTATTCCAGTATTTCCAAATTCTCTTGTGATTTAAGATGAGTTGCCTCATCCGTGGCATTGGACTGACGATTTTTTAAGATGAGTTATCTTGTCTGTGGCAGCGACCAGATTAATGGATATTTCCCAAAGATAACACTAGTAAAAGTAGCCAAAATTGCGTAATTTATAATGTCCTCTCTGTTAGACCATTTTGATATTTTCAGATCCATGTCTATGCATTTGATATTATGATCATAAATTATGAAATAATTGATCACTGCTACCAAAGGTTTAGGTTATTCATGTGTTCACACATTTATATGTATCTATGTATCCGGACTTCACCCAGCCCTAACCGTTCATAGTAGAAACTTGAAATTTTGTACACACACTCCCCTCAATGAGTAAGGGAAATGTTTTTGTTTTTTGTTTTTTTGAATTCCCATTGATCACCCCCAACACAGCATATATCGGTGGTGGTGATTCATAATTTCCCTTGGAATGCTAGTTATTTATTTATTCATTCTATCTTTTTATTTATTTATTTTAAGTGTGGAAAAATCAATTAAATTCTTTCTTTTTTTTCCATTTCAGTCACATTTACTGGACGAACATGATAAAACCTCCAAAGATAGAAATGGCTGCATTGGATGGCACCGAGAAAACTGTTTTGTTTGGTGATGATCTTAAACATCCGACAGCTTTAGTAATAGATTACAAAATGCGGCGTCTCTACTGGTCGGACTTGGAGCTGAATCGCATTGAATGTTCTGACTTGTCTGGTGGCAACCGCAAGGTGCTTGTCGGCAGCGAGATTGAGCACCCGAATGGGCTAGCTGTCCTCGGGCAGTATGTCTACTGGATTGACAAGGACCAGCAGCTGATCCAGTGGGTCAACTACACCAATAACCGCATCAAGTACCGCATGCAGGGCCGTCGCATACAGGGCCTGACAGACATCCATGCCGTCCACATGATGGAGAAGGAAGACTTCCAAAAACACCCATGCTATCCTGACAATGGTCAGTGCTCCCACATCTGTGTGGCCAAGGGGGACGGCACCGCACGCTGTTCCTGCCCCGTTAACCTTGCTCTCACCAATGATGAGAAGACCTGCTCGGACCCTCCGACGTGTTCACCAGAGCAATTCACGTGCATCACTGGGGACATCAAGTGCATCCCGGCTGCCTGGCGCTGCGATGGCTTCCCAGAGTGCAACGATCAGTCTGACGAGAACAACTGTCCGGCGCCGACCGTTCTGTTTCCTTGCAATAATGGCGACACCATCAAGAAGATTCTTGTCTGCAATGGCCAGAAGGATTGCGAGGACGGCTCCGACGAGGAGAAATGTTGTCCCCTCGGGCAAACCTACTGCCCCGATGGCTCGTGTATTAACCAAGATCTACGCTGTAACAAACAGGACGACTGCTCGGATGGATCGGACGAGTGGGACTGTCAGTTCCCTGGACCCGCTCCATCTAAGCAGTCCAACACAGCCAAATACACCATCGCCTTTGTCATCTGTGTCGTTTCAATTATTATCCTACTGGTGATTGCGTTTGCATGTCGGCGCAAGTCTACGCCTGCCATTGATGACCATGAGATCATGATGGTGATCAAACCCCTTAACCCTAACCCCAAGAACAGCACCCCCCCACACACCATGTTTACACGGGGCAAGTCTGTGGGAACTGGGCTTTCTCTCAGCTCCGGTACGGCCCCACTCTATGACAGGAACCATGTGACAGGGGCCTCGTCCAGCAGTTCGACAGTGACCCAGTACCCTAAGGAGACTCTGAATCCACCGCCAACACCCGTCACTGACCGCTCTTTGTGTACAGGCGACTTCTGTTACTCCTCGAACAGTCCCTCCACCGTTCGCTCATTTCGGACGTATAAGTTCCGGCACATTCCGCCACCCCCGACAACCCCCTACAGCACAGATGTGTGTGAGGAGAGCGAACCCTACCCATGTCAAAAGTATTATTTAAACCATTCTTTGGTGGAACTGAGCTACGACTCTGATCCCCGGCCCCCTCCGCCCTCACCACGAAGTCATTATTTATCTGATGATGTTAGCTGTCCTCCTTCACCCTCCACTGAGCGCAGCTTCAACCCATATCCCCCACCCCCATCGCCTGTGGCTACATCTGACTATTGAAAACAACTCCTGACAGGCGTTACTCCCTCACTGAACATGATGCTGTCATCCAACCATAGACCTGCTCCTTGCAGCTGTGTGCTACAAATACACATAGACAACATACTCAGTGCTGCTAGTGCCATCTCCTACACCCAGCAAGCAAAATCTGCCAATATATATATATATCAATATACTGGTGATGTTGGTGTTGTTGTTTTCATGATGACAACGACATGACTTTACCAGTTCTTGTTAAATATTGCTGTATTCATGGTATGGCACTAGCACAGCATTCAGTCACGATAACATTGCTTATTACAACAAAGCAAGCATCTTGTTATGATGATGATGATGACAATGTTGTTGATGATGATGATGATGATGACAGCTATGTTTGCAAAACTGTTTATTGCTGCTGGAATCTAAAAGTCGGAAGGGGACGAGGACCAATAGACCTGGAGCCCAGAAGTGACAGCCGCTGGCGCACCTTTCAACTGACCCCCACCCCCACTCTCTTCCCTACTCATATTGGACATGGTGGCCAGCGGCAGTGCTGCTCCACAAATTCTGCCCAACATCTTGGTTTTAAAGGGAAAAAAAAAAGAAAAAAGAAAAAAAGACGTTCAGGTTGGGTCATCGAAAACAAAAGATTCCCCCTCCCCCCACCCAAATATGCATCCGCATGCACATCGTTATTGTTGTGTACTAGAAACACCATTGACAATGATTACCCGCCACCAACCCACCAGCTCAAAACAACAAAAAAATATGGCCTCCCTCTTTTTCTCCTGCTCTTTATCTGCTGGGGTACTGCTGGGGTACCCTGCTGGGGTACTGCTATTATTATTATTATTATTGCTGCAACTACTAGGAGTGAGGTGCAGGAGGTGTTGGGAACAGTTATGTAACATCTTCTGCCTCATTTCGTGCAGGCGGAGGTAGAGGCTGCCATTCTGCTCAGCCACCCACAACCAAGGAACCAACCCATGGAAACTCATATTCTCCGCAGCCTACCTATGGTTCATAGTTTTATTATTTTTTTTAAATTTTTAGTTTTTAATTTTTTTTGAGATATATAAGGTGCTTCCCCCAACACTCCTCCTTCTCAATGAACACAATAATGGGGATGATGTTTGTGAATGATGACAGCCTCTTTATTTTTGTAACACTTGGCCCTCTTTTACAGTTACTGTTGTTGTTTTTAACCCCCCCCCCTTTTTAATTTAAAAAAAGTTTCAGTAAACATCGGTCGTAGAGAGCCTACAATAATGTAGACGGTCACATTTACTCTTTTAGACAAACCAGTGGTAGAGTATGAGACTCGAAGAAACAAAAAGTTCTATACCATTTGTCAATTTACCTAAAGTTATCACAAAGTTACCTACAAGGATCCTGATCTCTAATTAGGGCAAAACATAACCCTTCTCTCAGCAGTCAATGATACTTGAAGTATGGTCGGAGTAGAGCCATTATATGGTCTTCACTCTAATCCGCACATTCCCCCTCAATAAAACAACAAAATATTATCAATCGTTCATTCGCTATTTCTTAATGGTTTCTTTGTTTTTTCTTTCTTGGTTAGGTTATTTTTGCTTGGGACTCTGCAGGATTTGTGTTGGTGCTCACATAACCAAGTGATATATTCAGTTGATCTGTTTGGACACTGAGAATTGTTTTTTAATGAAAGAGTCAACGTTTTAGTTTCTACAGCAGCCCTTGCCAGATTTGTCCAGAAGGGGGAATAATCCGAGCTTTATCTACAAGACTTACCCAACAGAGGCATTGGAATAGTCTAGACTGGTATTGAACCTCTGCCTCCAGATTCACTCGATTTCCAAATTCGAAGTTATTCCGATGCCTGTGTTGGGTAAGTCTCTGAGATAAAGCTCGGATTATCTCCCCTTCTGACTAAATCCGGCAACCCTGACAGGCTTTAAATGAGAACCAACTCAAAATAAATACTTTTGGTTTGGTCAATTGTTTTTGTTTACACTCGAATTTCTACAAGGAATCTTATTGAATAGAAATAGTGTTTGTTAAATATGTGAACATGTCTAAAAAAAAAAAAATGGCTTTGTAAATTTAGGAAAGGTATTTTAATGAGAAGATATAAGCAACAGTTATCCACATGTATATAAGTGCATGACACTTTTCAATGAGCACACAGATACTACACTCTAATCCTAGAAGTGCCAGGGAGCAACTCTTTGATCCTAGGCAGAGTGCACAGATACTACACTGATCCTAGGCAGAAGTGCCAAGCCATATGTAAATAATCCCGTAATTTTTTACGGGTACTATGCTAGTTTATAGATAATATTTAGAATGAATTATTTATATTTTACGTTTTAGAGCAATTTGTTTTTCTTGTGGATAAGTGAATAAAGGATATAAACTCAAAACCAGGAACAAAAAACACACACACACACACATAATGTATGGGTATTTGCTAAACTTTGATTAGTCAGGCACAAAGCACACCCAGTGAGGATTGAACTCACTATGATAGTAAGGGACTGCTAGACTAGTTTATTAACAATGACCCCATGGCAAGATGGCCATACATATAATGTTATATAATATCTCTCTCTCTCCTTTTCTCTCTCACGCATGCAGCCAAAATGTTTGGGTAACTGAAGGCATGAAATGAGCTCCTTGAAGAAAGAAAAAATTGAATTGATACAAAATGAGGTTCTTTATCTTTCTGTGGAGTGATTTCAAGAGATCTGTGAAATGTCTGGCGAGACATGGGAGATGCTGGGTAACTTGCGGGTT
>VCCN01002007.1:2442106-2454922 GCA_006491835.1 Architeuthis dux
AAAAAAAAAAAAAAAAAAAGGAAAAAAAAAGGAAGGCTCATCCTTACATAAAAAGCTCTTAAATTGAAATATGAAAGCTGAATGATAATGAAAATTTTGGGTGGTCACAAGTTGACATAACCAGTAAAGCTTTGGAAAAGAATCATGGGGGGTCCCAGTGGAGAGTCACTGGTTAAGGTGGTTCAGTAGATAGAAAGGAGGAGTCAAAGGGGCAATATTCCAGATACTGGACAGGGCCGGAAAATGTAACCCCTTCATCAATACCAAGAATACCATGAATTTAAGGATTCAAAACTTTCAAATTCCTATCAACAAAAATCATCTCAGTTAAGAATTAGTATTATCAGAAACTATCACAAAATGACAAATTCTATTGCCCATCTGACCGAGTCAACTGATCTTTATTAGTCTTTAACTATAGAATTTGAATGAAATTGTGTTTCAGAACTGGTATGTTTTTAAACAAAGAAACAATATGCAGTTTCTAATAATCAGGGATAATGTTATCAAACGGTTATTGTTATTAAAACCAGTCGATTCCAAACTTTATCTAAAACGATAGAAAAATTCATATTTAATTTTTTTTATAATAATGAATTTAATAATTTAACAATGAATTGTTCCAATGTTTATATCCTTTACTTAATGTTATCAGCCGGTTATTGTTATCTAAAAAAGACCGTCCTGAAGTGATCACAATAAGCGGCTTCCTCTGTACTTAAAAGAAAACTGGTTATTTGATTAAGTAATATCACTGAGATAAATTTTAGTCAACAAGAATTAAAAAAAAAAAAAAAAAAAAAAAAAAAAAAAAAAAAAAGAAAAGAAAAAAGCTTCCATGCCTCAAAATCATTTTTAATAATCTTGGTATTAATAGAGAGGTGGAAGAAGGCAATCCTGAAAGGAGCGTCCAGTTCTGGAATATACACCAGTAGCATAGTAGCAGTAGGAACAGAGTGTGGTGCCTTACGTCAACTTGGTATTGCAGTGTGAACACTTTAAGCAGCTTCTGTGGTAGATGTTTTTGTTGGCCTCAACGCGTTCCATTGCGTAAACGGTTTTCTCGCATGCAGCACACTTCTCGACGTGGACAGGTGCAAATTTGTTTCCTTTATCCTGCACAACCAAATTAGTAGCAACAACAAGATTAGTGAACATGCAATGAAAGACCAGCGTCAGGAGAAAGGACACCTTTTAAAAAAAGTTAAAATAAAATAAAAGATGAAATGTGCCACGGGGTTGCTGTTGGCACGGCAACGCCTGTAGCAAGTCATCATTGTCAGCTTTGTCATGAGAAATGCCAGAATCCCCCAGTGGCCTGTGACAAAATGAGGCAACCTCGAAAATCAACCCAATACTCCCAACCCTAATTAACCTTTGAAAGCCACTTGAATAGACAGATATGTTGGCACAGAAAGATAATACAAAAGACAGCATCAAAATGAATCAATAAGGAGTAGCATGCTGAAGCAAACTGTAGACCTGATTCTGCCTGGTTTATTTGTTTGATCAGTAAATGGAGCCTTCAGCCGAAAAAAGAAACTGAAGAGTAACGGCAAAATGCCAGTTTTCAGATTATAATCTCAAGGTTAAATATTGTACAAGAAATTTAAGGAATAAGAAATTTTACATTTGTGCAATCTAAAATTCTTCTACTTTAATCTACACTCATTTTAAATTAAGACAAAACTATTTGATGGCATAGAAGACTAAAAAATATAAAAGATCAAAAAAGGCCTTTATTGTCCAGAACTTGAGGGATAATAAGAGGAATTCAGGGAAATACGTTTTTTCACAATATTCCCTGTTGAAATAAGGGGGTTTTGTATGCCATCAAACACGATATATATCAACTAATCTAATTTATTTGGAATGTCTTTCATAATGAATACAAACAGTGGAATGGAGATCTAATCTTTTAAAGAATTTATTTTAAAGCAATGAACAAATTACCGAAATCAATGCACATTACAAGTGCACATTTATGATAATAACATTTTAACAGATGCAACTTACTAATAAAAGTTTCTTCAGTCAAAAGATTTACATCTTTTAATCAATTGATATCCATTAGATCTCTATAGATGCACATTGAAACTAAAAAGATATCAATTAGATCTCAATTTCTCTGGCAGGATTCATTTTGTTTTCAATCATTGCAAAACCTATTCTGCTTAATTTGTATCTTAAAGCATTTAAAAAGGCTGACAAAAAGTACACAAGAAGGTCAAGTCTACAGATTTGCCTAAACAAAGCATTTAAAAAGCAAAAATAGTTTTATATACACATTAATTTCATATATGCACACATACACACATACATACACAAAGGAAAAAAAACAAAAAACTCTTAAATTATGTACTGCAGGCCCTGAGAGGATTTATTTTGCCTAACTGATTTTATGTACTTACTACTACAGATAAAGTGAAACTATATAAGTTCGATTCCAAGGGATTATTTTTTGCAACTAAATTAGCCATGATAGATTAAGGGTGGCCTAAAATATTAAATTATATATAAGAGAGACCATGATCAATCAGTTTATTATTTAAATATCTTATCTATATATAATTAAGTGTTGGTTTGTCTGTCACGCTATAGAAACCACATAAACATGGACACATCCCAACCAAATTTGGCATGAATACTCAATGGACCCAGGGAAAGGTTTTTAAGTAAACAGTTTTTGGAAAAGAAATATACAAGGTATTGAATTAAGTTACCCCCCACCCCCCAAGTTTTGAGCCCCGATTTATGCCTTCTGAAGGAACTAGCTGAAAAACGTACCTTACAGGCAAGTTTTCAGCTATATAAGAAAGAATCAACTTTGAGAGGAAACTCCCAAATGGATAAAACTAAAGATTAAACTTAATTTGAAAAAAAAAAAAAAAAAAAAAAAAAAAAATCTATTGATATTGAATCCATTAAAAGGTCTTCCTCACAGCAAAACTAATTAATTGCAAATTTTTTTTAAATCAGGGAATGGGTCTAGTCTTTTATAAACTTCAAATAAAAAGATCCCAAAAGAAAACCCATGCCGACAGTCCCTGAGATTAACAGCATTGCTACAAATACCAAAAATAGAACTGAGTCAAAAAAAAACAAAAAAAACACTTATTGATTGAAATTCCTATTAAGGCTGCTCTAAAAGGTAAACAGGGAACCTTGGATCTAGCATAGTTAGATCAGCAGGGAGCAGAGTGGAATGATTCGATAAAAAGAAACCAATCAGATTAGATGAACCCTAAGTGCATGATTATATGTAAAGGAGAATAAAATTTAAAAATAAATAAATTAAATATATATTCGTAGCATTCTTGATACGAATAATTAAGATGCCATCATTATCTTTATCAACAAAATTGTTAAATAAAAATGTCATGATGAGTTTGTCATCAAGAGCAAGCAAATATGGCTGATATTATCTGTTCTGTTCTAAGATTTTTGTACCATGAATGGACATTTGTTTGAACTTGGGAGCATCAAGAGAAATTTTTATAAAAAAAAGGACTTTTGTGTCTGGTCACAACTCAAAGGCTTTTCTATAATGGAGCTCATTAACGGAGAAAAGGAATCTGGTCTTAAGATAAGCTTTTAAGGATCCCACGTACATCCACCCATCTTTACCCCCAAAGGAAGTGACGTTACTGCGCAAGTCTGTTGTCATGGATACACTACAACTTTCAGGGACACAGTGACATTTTCCCCACCCCAAACCACGTGTTTTTCAGCTATTTTCTATTTAAAATGTGAAGTTAAAGCGAGTTTTTATTTCATTTTATTTTTTTATAGAAAGTATGGTAGCTCGGATGAGAGGCTGCAATAAATTAATCAAATCCTCTATAGAAAATGGGAATTATAGTGGAAGGAAGAGGAGAGAGAGATAAGGAATTTCATTTTTATTTTTTATAGATTGGATATCACCTAGGGGTCAGTGTGAGTCGTAGTCTTAAGATTCTCAAGATGTGAGAGTGGGGCAGGTCTGATTTGACTGGGAACATCTGCTTGCCAGTGTGTACGCGCAGAGAAGACGACATGGCACTACTATGATATTGATCTGCGCTTGTGTACTTGCTGCTGCTTGGGATCAGGGGGAAGGGGAGGAGGAGAGAGAGGGGGAGGGATGCAAGTGAGCTCACTGAAAACCTTATCACCATGACAACTGCTGCAAGATCAAAATGTGATCCTAAACAAATCTTACAAGAGAAGGTATTTTAGAAAATTGCCCACAGCTTTTCATTCTATGCTAATCCGACTACATTCCGTGGATCCGGGATTTTTAAAACGTTAATGGGTCCACATTGAATTAAGCTTGTCTTGAGCCTACAAGTGCAGAACAGAAGAAAAAAAGGGGATTCAAAAAAAAAAAAAAAAAAAAAAAAAAAAATCTTCAAGGGTCTTAAGTGAATAAATTTGAACACTTTCTTACGAATAATTCTAAGTGTTGCAAATTTTTATAAGTACACAAATGTACTCTATAGTAGGTAAGAAGGGTAAAAAGCCCAACGCACGAAGCTAAGTCAAAGGGAAAGCTTATTCTAGCTATACTAACTTGACAGGCTGAAGAAGCAATGTCTACCAGAAGGGAAACACCATTCAAGCCTTTAAAAAAGATAAATGTCCAGAATTTAGAGACGAGTTAAAGAATCAACATTGTTTAAATGATGAACTATTATTTCTCCCCTAATACCAGTTAAGGGCAACCCTAACTAGTGAGAAGAAACACCCTCCCACCAATGAACTGCCTGCAGCACATTATAAAAAATAATAATATAAAAATGACGAAAAAACAGAATGTTACATCTAGAAAGAGTGCATAGCTGCAATGTGGTGCGAAGCAAGTACAGGAAGAAGTCAGTCTGCAAAGACTTGAAATAAACATTTCACATTATTAGGGTGCTGAATAATAATAATTAACTATTAATAATGGCTAGGAATGTCTGACATCTGATGTAACAATAGGAGTTGTATATGCACACACAGGTCATTTTTAACATGGGAACGAACAACTGGGAATAGGAGAGAGGGAGGGGGGAATAAAAAAATAAATAAATAAAAACAACCTTAAACAACACCCATGATGCAATATTAATTGCTTTTGCTAAACACACTATCATTAACTTATGGTTAAGTGATAAAGAAATAGCTACTCTTTATTTAAAAAAAAAGAAAAGAAAAGAAATTATCCTTTTAGAACAGTAGGAAAAAATGTTCATGTAATCAGTTCCGGATTCAACGAGAGCGAATGGAAGAGGTCAGGGAAGGGTGGAAAATTAGATCATGTGACCAAATTAGAGTTATACTCAAGAAAAAGGTTTTTTTTTTAATGATTATTGAGGTAATTTTCAAAATTTAATGTAGGGGCTTTTTTATATGTATTATACGTTTTAAAATTTCAATATGGTTATATAATAAAGATATTAATGTGAAGTCTGGTAAAAATAAAAAATAAAAAATGATATTTACCAACATACCATATTTTTTAAATAAATTAAATTCCCCAATGGGTGCTCCAGAAATGTAGCCTTGTACTAAATTTAACTTAACCTAGCAAATATAGTCTAAATAATTTACAAAACCCTATTTCTTTTTTTTTTTATTACTTTGATCTCCAGGGTGGGTGAAAAGAAACTCCCTATTGAAAATAACTTCATTATTTATTGGTCGATTGGCAACAAACTAGCTTTACTTTGGACTATACAATGGTAGAATTTGCCTCCTGTGTTAAAATTCAATGTAGGCATTGTCCACCAATTTCTGTAAGGGTTTCGGTATGGCCTTGATAGGTCAGGGCTGCGTGTCGGCCATTCATTCTAATAGGGAGTTAATTCTCACCCACCCTGTATAATTCAGTGAAACTCAATGAATACTAGCCAATGATAATCATACCAACAAATGTTCATATTTCCTAAGTACTTAAATCTTCACTAAACTATTTCAAAAAGAGATGGAGGTAGTCTTCTTACGCAGAGTTATTGAACACTATCAAGTTGCTAAGTAACATTGAAATTTTACCTTCAATAAACCAAGAGAAAAAAAAATACAAGTAAAAGTTGTATTTCTTGCAAAGGACTCTCACAAGGTTAGAGTATAAGGTTCTTCTGCAATTCTACAAAAATAGTTTTATATCAAGAAATGTTATTTGAGACCGATTCTTCCAGCAATGCTACCAGTAGGCAGTAAAGAAAGATATAGACTTAATTCCTTCCAAGGCCAAGTCTTTGGTTTTGAAGAGGAGGAATCAGATCCACTGACCAGGTTCATAAACAGATACCAGCTGTATGGATATCCTTCTTGTTTAATTGCCAAGTCCTTAAGGAGAAGGCGTTACTGAATACTAGGCTCCCAAGAAATGGTGTTGCTTAGACCAAGAAAATAATGAATCGTTTAAATTGGTAGGGCATTTGAAGATTAATTATTTAGGTTTGGAGTTCAGTCCTAGGATCTGCCGGTTTTCACACGATTCAAGACTAGAGCATAAGACTAGAGAGTCCATCTTTAGAGACAGGACAGTCAGGCATTAGCCATACACAAAGAAATTTCAAATCTGGGCAAAGACTCTTCCCACTTGAATGAAGTCTTTACTAATGAATATGTTCACTGATGTACAGCTGACATAAGATTGGAGGTAGGAAGTGTTCTAGTCAGAGTGTTGCTCATTTTGCACAAATGACACAATTTGACAGAGGTTTAAGGACAAAGGCCTCCATTCTTGCATACCAAGACAATCACCAAAATGCATAGTTGCACTGGGAAACAAAACTAAAGGACTAAAAGGCTTATGTTCATTAGATGATATGGCATAAACTACCATACTGACTATAAGACAAATGGCTTACAAGGGTATTTGGATGCCAGCACATTGGACACAGTGTAATATTTGCCAAAAAAACAAAAAATAAATTACTTTAAAAAGTAAAAAGTTGCAAATATAAACTATAGTATATAAATAAACTTATAGGTGAGTACTGTACCAGAAGCTGGGCTAAAGGACACCCGATTACTTTTATCGGATATTTTTACTCAATGACCACTGAATTTAACCGTAGTCCGACTCTGTACTAAAGATAGTCTTAACTTAATCTGACATGAAGGCATATTTTTATGGAGCCCCACTGAGGATGATTAGGGATAGATATATCAAGAGTTCTTGATGTGAAAGCTAACAAATACCTCTGCCTAATTAAGTCTAATTATTCCACATCTAAAGAGTTCTTGATGAGCTAATTTTGTTATGATCAAAATGAATTAGTGGATTGGTTTTTAATTTATATAAAAAGTACTAGCAGTTATTTTTATTATCTTATGAACTAAGTGATCCTTCTGTGTCCCAACCTACTTGGTTACTTTTTGGGAGGGGCTACGCACGTGAAATAGAGAGAAAGAAAATGAAAGTAAACAAACTTAGAATCATCATAGAACCAGGACAATTACAGATTACATTCTTAGTAATAATCTTGAAAAGATTGCATTTATGAATATGGCTCACATTTCAATCTTATAGCACCCAACGTCACAGTCACATGGGTACATTGATTTGTGGTTGATAGTATCCACAGCAGTTAGTAATGGACAATGCTTTTGCCTAAAATCAATCATACATAGAGAAATCAATTGTAATGGTTCATTACAAGCGGTACAGCTGGTTTCAAAGATTTTCACAATGAACAATTGAGCTTTATTATCCATTTATCCATCTAATGCTAGTGTTGTTGGTATTCTGTATCTTTACTTTTGTATTGAGCTCTCTTTGGATCAAAACAATGGTCTACGACGATATTTATGCACAAGTGTGTAGCATATCTATTGTTATCTACATCTAGTTAGTTTAAACAGTAAGGCACTCAAAATAATTAAACAAGCCAATGATTACCAAAATTGTGATTTTTCAGAAATAACTCTGGGCACTAGAGGGTTAAGAAAACCTTTTCAAAACTTCCTAGCTATGCTTCATCTGAGGTTTGTCTTATAAATCAAGTGGTAAATGGTGCCACAAATATACATAAAAAAGAAGACAGCAGTCCAAAACGATGATGCTTCATTGTGGAATCCTCATTAATTTGGCTCCTGCTTGATGATCACCAGCGTCTGGTGGCAGGGATCTAAAACTGGGTGTAGCCAAGAGGAAATATTTATATATCCACATCTTCACGTGGAAGCCCAATAGGCATCCACAAACGAGACGGATGAGGTGGGGAAAACGGGGTGGGGGCAGAGCCATAGAAAAACAATTACTGCGACTGAAGAGAAGAGAAACAAGGTGGTTATTTTTGCCTTAGAATTGGAGAACAACATAATCAAGGAACCGCTTCACGACACATAGTAATATGAATATGAAAGGGATATGCAGAAAGCAATACAAATATTTTTATAATGAGAACCACAAGCAGCAACGTAGCCACTGACTGGATGCGGATCTGGAGTAAAAAGGCTCCCGTCTGTTGTTGCATTATTTTGTCGGCTCAAGATTAAAGGAGGAGTAACCCAGAAAATTCTTTAGACCAACCAACAGTTTACTAAGAGAGAAATTATTTTCTTTCAAGTCGAGATTTTTTGTAATTTAAAATGGTTGTTTCTCTTCAATAATGGCAGCAGATAGTTAATGCATAAAGAAAATAATGCTCTTGTAATGCAAACATAGAAGTCATGGAGTGCAAAGCTTTTCTTTTTACCTTGGTAAACATTTTCTTTAGATGTTGACAAAATGACAATTCAGTGAAGATTGATTTTATCGAGAAAATGTTTTTGTTGCCATATATAGATCTGTAAACAATTAATTTGTATTTCTATGGTTAAGTGCCCAGTGGACATTATTGCTATTCTTTTTGTCTGTGATATTTTTGCTACTTTTTCTAAAATTTCAAAGCATTTTATAATTAGGAGCCCTCCAATTTCTATCCACAGATACCTTGCGCTATGCTGCTTTGTTTCTGAAGCTTGAAAAGACAAAAGAATTACATTAAAATTTAGTGCAAGATTTTTTCTATGCATTCACCACAGCATTCCAGAAAAATGTATACTCATTTTGTTTGTTAATAGCTGCACTGGTTCTTATCTGAAGGTTAATTAAACCCTTCCATAAGAATAAATAGAATACAATAGCCAGCCTTTAAAATGCAGGTATGGGCTCCAAGAAAGACGACCACGTAATAACCGAACTGCGGATAATCAAAAGTCAATTACAAGTTGACTGGTAAATGAAGCAAGTCTTTTGATGAAATTCTGTTTTTTTATTGTGGTTATCTGAACAAGTGGGTGATGACATAGATAAAAAAAATATCGGGGTTCACCCACCAGCTGCTTTATATCACAAACTGTGCTGTTTCGAGGGACTCCTTGATAACATTTATTCTCTCTCATGGGAGGGTTCAATTGACTTTCAAGCAAGAACCAGAGCAGCTATTAACAAAATAAATGTGCATACATCTTTCCAAGACACCCTGTATATAGCAAAACTGTATCTACTTACTTTGGTCCCTATGTAATCTAAGTCAGAGACTAAATTACTGTATTTAGTTAGATTCTTTGCATCATATATTGGCATAATTGAAAGCATCAGCAGTAAATACAATCTTCTAATTATAAATGATTAACACCAGGCTTGTGCTACAAAGTTAACTTACTATTAGACAATTATAGAAACTTTAATCAATACTAAATTTGATTAAAAAGATTTACTATTGAAAATAATTTTCAGTTAAGACACAGAAGGATTTAACAGATTAAAAACAGTAATTGTTAAAAATGTTAACTTGGTCTAAATAGTAAAGTTTGTATCAAAGAAAATTGGTAAATTTATTGAATGCATTCCTAATCTAAGAAGAGAATCATAACTTGCCTCAATCTTAAAAAAAAAAAAAGAAGGTGCTAAAGGCGGAATCTTATTAGGGTCAAGACCTGCAGAATTTAGTAAACTATTATTCATAATATCAACTGTCAACACCTCTTTAGTACACATGACCAACGTGAACACACACACACACATGGAATCTAATAACCAGATTTGCTGGCCCATGAGACACACGGTTTACAAGGGTATCGGGGGAACTACCACTAACTGGAATCCACCCAAGCCCCATAGCTGACCATTTCGAGCTTTGGTAGACAATCTCTAGTCATAAAACCAGCGCATTTAATGCAGGATAATGTTTGCATTATTTAAATGTGCATCTTATATGCCGGCAAATACGGAAACCAGCAACTGCATAATCCCCCCCACACAAAACTAGCAGTTACCAATAACATGAGAAGTTGCAGATAGTGAAATATGAAGGCTTAGGTATAATGTTGCACTATAGACCCTCTTAAAATACTCAAGTCAGTCAAAGATACTGTACATATCACATATCACATGGTGTATTTCTTAGCGTTGAAGACGCTATTCCCCCCCCAAATAAGCCTTGAAAATTTACCCCTAGTCCCCCGGGGTGGGGGTTGTCCTTGACGGCGGGGAAATACGGAATTTACAGAGAGAACATAGCAGGTGAACTGGATTCCTTAATGTCACTTGGCACGATTAATGGGGGAGAGAAATGCAGATGGGAGAGAGACTTGTTGAACCCGATGAACAGCAGCAGTAACATTGACAAGGGAATAGCAAATATACTTTAGTTCAGAGGTTGTGGGAAACCCAAAGTAACTATATAAAGCAGCAGGCATGATGACACAATAATGTGCTCCTCAGTTACTTATATATATATATTCTAATGATTATGGCCTTTCTAAGGGAATGCCCGAACGGGGCTTACCTGGCAGCTAGTATCTTGCATATTAATCTGACATTAATGCTGCCTGTGATAGAAATAAGCAGTAAAGACCAGCACGTGAATGGTGCAGGATTTGTGTTGCGTTTTCTTTCTTTACGAATACCAGACCCACATCAAGAGAGAATCGAAAGCACAGGAAGAATCTAAGAACTTAAGCATCTCGGCTACAAGAGCCTTAAAAAGAAAACGCCATCATTAGTTATTCATTCCAAATATATTTAACTTTCTTCACGACAAAAGCAGTCTGTGATACCCAGAAAGTTTTCAAAGGAGGACAATTCAAAATGTAGTCCCGCTCCCTTCCATGCCGATAATCAAATTAAAAATTGGGGGGCAACAAGAAGGGGAGAAAGAGATTGGGTTCTTTAAATATCTATGATTATTAATGATATAACAATAAATAAATAGCTGATATTTGCGCTATGTTTAGTTATATGGGCAGACATTTTCACTAACGTCTCTCCAAAATAAATCTTAAAGAATAAGAACGTCAAGATTTAGAACCTCTCGAATAAACGAGGATCAAACGCAAAAATTGTCAATCCTTTTTTAAATTCTAATTATATTTATTTACTAAACCTAGTTTAATTTGGGCACAAGTATGGGGCACCCAGTGAAGACCGGACTTAATATTCAGACAAGACCAGTTTGCTATCATTTTAATCGTAGTTCAAAAGTGTGTTCATAAAAATGTTAGCCCCACCCATGAAAAGGATGTCCAACTTTAAATCTCCTATCACGAACAACCGATTATTATAATCGAGTTGAACAAAAATATTAAGTAGCAACCAATCCCTCGACACTAAACTTCATTATCAATTTTCAAATCATAAGCGAGTTAAATGTTGTTCCCATGGACATGGGGAAACCGTCAGATGTCAAGGGGCCACACCAACACCCACTTATGTGTGTGTGGATACTAGCAATGATTAAAAATAATGAAACTTATTTAACGGAGTGTTTGAAAGAAAGGGGAAAAATAAACTAGTCACAAAGCTCAGAAACATGTAACATTTAGTAAACGTAACACCTTAAAAATTAAAGTTATGTATTGTTTACTATTATTTACAAAAAATGTTGAAAAGCTAGTTACAATTGAGTGTTTACTCTTTAGTTTGGAACTAATTATCCCCATAAAATACTATATTTATTAAAACCTCATTAAAATTGAAAATATGCATAGACCTAACCTAAAAAGAAAAGGTCTAAAGAACATTTTTCCTTTGATATTAAAAATAAATGTATCTAGATATGTACGTCTAGACACATTCGCCGTGTCTGATATAGTTGATAACGGTATATTTGCTGATAATAATAATCATCATCATCAATAATACTGCTGAGATACAGCTCCCACCCAACAAAAATAAAAATTGTCCAGAGATTAAATTCAAAGTTGAACGCTCATGGCAACGCTTTGAATCCAACCTTCAGCCTCATTATTCGTGATTTCCCTTTAAATAAAGCATTTCGTTATTTTAAAAAGACAAACGTCGACAGTTAAGTGTGACCCCGACAAAGCAATGACAAACAGGAAACTGTCAGAGTTTCTAGAGAGAAAACAGGCCAGATTTTAAACGAGGTTATTATATCCGTCGTCTGACAATGCTGAACCCTCCGAGTAGTACACGAGAGCTGATTATCAGTTGCCCACAAGAGTGACAACACCCTCACTCACAAAACATGTAGCAGCTGGTTGAAAGTTTGGTATTTTGATCACTTTCATATTGCAAATGAGTCCAGCTAGTCTGGAGAATAATAAAGAAATACACACACTAGATTTATTTTATTATTACTGTGTGTAAAAACGTTTCCAGCGAAAAACCAGTTCAACTTCGTATTCAGTTTCTCTAGTCTTCAAAAAAGAGCGCTAGGAACTTCTGTAAAAAAAGTAGTGGGTGGTAACAGAATTTCTAAAGGACAAACTCAAAGCAACCAACCCTGGGGACGATAATTTAGTATCTTTTTATTTTTAAACTTATTAAAATTGGCAATATGGATTCTTTTTATGCTAGTTACTTTTTAGTTAAGACTAAAAAAAAAAAAAAAA
>VCCN01002007.1:2480390-2501661 GCA_006491835.1 Architeuthis dux
AAAAAAAAAAAAAAAAAAAAAAAAAAAAAATCATTCAAACAAATCCCCAATATAAAAGAAACAAAATAAAAAAAATCCCAAATCTTATATGCTTTCGTGTTGATTCCCAAAATGAAACTTTTAAATCAAGACGTCCCCAGCCAGTGTTTAAGTGAGTTTGGAACATTCTCAATTTTACCCCCGACTCTTGCTTCCAAGAGGCAAATAAAATTTGAGGAGGCAAGAGAAGGGCAAATTTGAGAGGTTGTCTCACAAGACAAAGTCCAGTGGGGGTGTGTGACAATGCTGACAATGCTGACATTAAAATAATTGCCCTGTGATCCATGACTCCTGGTTGTTAAGAAGAAAAGGTGACCAAGATGGTGATATAATCTGTAAAGAGCAAGGCCTGTGATAGGGAAGGCAGCATATCAAACATAGACGACAAAAAAGCAAAAAAAATTTTTTCAAAATAAAAATTAAAATAAATAAAACTCAGAAAACTAAGGGAAGTAAACAAGTAAGACTTGATTTGCTATAACTAATACAACATACAAAAAAAAAAAGGATGGCACAAAAAAAATCAGAAGAAAACAATAAAAATAATCATGCAAATCAAACAGTAAAACTGAAAAGAGCAGGCAAAAAAAAGAAAAAGATGCTAAAGTGCTTTGTGATAGCAAGTAACAACATACATGGTTTTGTTTTTTTCGTCCAGCAGTGAATGTTTGCATGTGTAAAAAGGCGTGCATTTTTCAAAAGAAATACAACAAACATAAGCTACTGTTTTCTTTGTTTTTTTAAAGAATTAGCAAAACAACAATCAACTGAAACATGTTGCAGTGATCAATGCTTCCTTTTTTCCAGGTTGACGGCAGGTACGGACATGCATGATAACATGCTGAATGAGAAAAGGCAGTCAATGTTGGGTGGGTGAGGGTGTGAGAGTTGTGTTGAGGAAACGTCCACTTGCTGAGTGACCATGCTGTCTGTGTCAGGAATAGCATTAAATGCAAATTGACAGCGATGCCCCCATCAGTTCTTTAAGTTGTTGTTGCTGCTTTTGTATTCAAGTGTATGTGGCCCACAATAAGAATGAAGGGGGTTAGAATATTAGGCAAGAAAGGATAGTGACCAGGAAATATAAAAATAAAAATATTTTCACATTTGTCTTCTTACTAATAGAAAAAAAAAAGTATACTTAAAATATAGTCATGTTGCGATTTCTGAGGTAAATAAAAAATTTGCCAGGGTAAAAGAAACTCAAAAAAACTCTGAAGGATCGACACACCTACCAGGATTTCAATTAAGAACAGTGTAAAATTTTGGGGAACCAGAATTTGTACTCGAAGATTTCAAGAAAAAAAGGAAAAAAAAAAAAAAAGAAAGAAGATTCCTTGTGTATGCTTGCATGAAGTTAACTCCCCTGGATTGACATTTTGTAGTTCATTCAGAAAAAAATAAATGAATGAAAAATTAAATACAGAGGATGCCGTTTGTTATAATCACGGATAATGTTATCAAAATCCGTTGGCCCCCTAACATTTTGATTCAAATGAATATAAAATTTAAAAAAATAAATTTCATATTAATTTTTCATGATGTAAAGTTGTTCATAACATTGAATTTAATAACATAACAATGAATGTACAAACTGTTCCAAAGTGATCATAATAAGAAGCTTCCTCTGTATTTAAACATTTTCTAACACAAAACAATGCACTTTAGTAAATTTAATAATCTGCACACATACGATTTTAATAAGATTATTTAAACAAACACAGTAACTAAAATAATCTATTTGGAGCTACTGTTAAAGTTACATTTTTTTTACAAACTGCAAACAATACCAAAAATTGAAATTTATATTTGCTTAGACTAAATGAAATGCCAGCTATTGTAGTATAAAAAAAAAGGCAAACGGAAAATTGCAGCTTTTAGAGTAAATGTAAGGGAGGTAACTCGATGTTTACTAAGCTTAGTGAAAATACCCTCAATTGTTATAGGTATGACTGGTAATCTGCTGAAATTTAAGCTCACCATTAACAAAAATATAGCTTTAGTAATTTTCTTCCAATAAACACATCAAACATTCAGTGTGTAATTCAGGTTGTTAAGTTCAATACCTTTGTAGAACAGTCATTTGTTTTTGGTAAAGTTTATAATTTTTAGTCATCTTGTTCAGAAGGAAGAAAAATTGAATACAGTAGAAAAATGATTAAAAATGAGAGAAGGAAAAAAAAAAAAGAAAAAAAAGTATTTGTCACACTATATTACAGAAATATATGGTACACATGTATGTATATATGTATAAATGTGTACTCAATCAGACAATAAATGACTTGGAAAAATAAATATCCCAGTCTGTTTTTCTTCCACGCTATCCCAGTTCTCATGAAATAAGAAATTTTAAAAAATATATATATGTACATATAATTTTTTATTTAATTTCTTATTTCATGAGAATTATTTACTTACTGAAAGCCTTGAAAGGTAGTAAGAAAATTAATTGTTGTAAGATTAATAATACCAATAAAAATACTGAACAAGAAATGGGTAAAAATGGGTTGGGTTATTGATTTGATAACTAATTCTCCAAAATATGCAATAAATATTTTATCCTTTTTTGCAGCTTGATGTCCAAACTCTTTGCTTTTTTTCTTCTTTGCTGTATTTAATCTTAATTTTTTCTCCTTTAAAGGCAAGCAAAAATGTTAATAGGGAGCACGCAAGAGCGTAACAGGCAAATATAAAAATTCTTTTTTTCTTTTGGCAGCATTATTCTAAGCTACGCCATAAAAAAAAGACATGACACAGATGTCCTAAACTAACAACATCATTTTTTCAGAATTAGTCGTAATCATTATTATTATAATTATTATAATAATTTATTTGTATCAACAACACTCACCGGAAAGTGTTAAGACATGTAATAATATAACCACAATATGCAAATATATGAATGTCTTTATTTTTTATACAAGATGTCTGAAATGATTTCAACCAAACTTTATGCTTTTATTCATACCAGCAGTTCTCCGTCTAACGAATTGTAACTAAATTATTTCTTCAACATTTCATTACCAGTATTATCTACTTCATATATAAATAACATTAAATAGGAAATATGGGAAAGTTTGCAAAGGAATGGCTTACAGTTATTACATTTTACCTATTATGAAAGATTAATGTGCAACAGATAAAAAAACGTTTCATTAGATATTTTTTATTAACATTTATTTTAATTATTAATATTATTAACAGGATTATACAATTTAGAAATTAAAATACTAATTTTCTTAATCACGGTTTTGTTGTAATTATAATAACAGAAAAAAAAATTGGTATTTGCAGAATTTGAGCCATAAACCTATGTGAGACAAACCAATTAGAAAACAGCTTTTTTCTTCATAAGATTAACTGAGGCCAAATCATGTTTTCCCTAATATTCAGTTCTAAGGCAATTCAAATAATGAACAAAAACCTCGGTTGAAATCAGTACAGGCATCACTTGGAAGAAGTGTGGACATACATAGGCACATTGATTTTATATAGAAGAATATCATAATAATTATAATAATAATAATATGTAATATAAATATTATTAATAAAATTACAATAACAGTGGTGATTGTTATAGATGCAGTAAGGGAGGTATTGGCAAAAAAAAAAATGTCTCCATGCAACATATACCTGTTGTGAGGCGCTGGTCTGCTCACATGGAGCATGAATGTGCTTTAGTTTAACTATGGAATAAAGAAAAATAACATCATTCCTCCTGAAACCAAAACAGGGCAAAAAGAAGATTGGGGAAAATTGTAATGAGAATTCTATGTCTGCTTTAAATAAACCTGTAACACTTTGATCAGGAGAGGATAATTTTCACATGAAAAGTAGAGTTAAAAAGATGCAGAACCAAAAACTAATGAATCGAATATAAAACAAACAAAAACTAAGACAAGCTGTCATTTGTGTGGGAGATCTAAGCTTATCATGTTAATCTTCTTATATATTGCCAGTTAGAATAAATCTAATAATAAATAAATTTATCTATCTCATATATTCTGATCAATATGAACAAAACCTGATAGCTGAGAGACTATTTCTTTATCCAGAATAAGACTACTATTGATTGGCAGCCATTTTAAACAATGGTGTAATGCCTGTGGCCAGAGGTTTCTTCCAGTTTAGTCTTTTGGCATTGCCATATTTAAGAAAAAAAAAAAACCCCCCAAAACTGTCTTTGTATCCAAATTGTCAAAATCAACCAACTTTGGCTTTCATGTAGCAAGAAGCACTTTATAGCATTACCAAAGGAACTTAAATGCAACAAAGATGTCAGGATATGACTGAAGTAGGTAATCCTTGCTTATATATTACTAGAATATAGTCGCATAAAAATTGGCTAGATTATCTCCCTTGATGGCTAAAGTCACTATGCGCTCTAAGTAATACAAAATCATTCGTGTTACTTCTTCAATGAATTCTCTTGTTTATTTTTTCGCCACTTTTAACATCGAGTGGGTGCAGGTGTGAAATTTTCACACTCACACCCACCCGCTCTATGTTAAAAATGGCGAGAAAATAAAATAAATAACACTTTAAACCAAGTAATTAAAATGTGAAAAGAATTTGGAGTGAAACATTTTTAACTATAAAGTTAGCTGGAAATCAAAAATCTAGCCAATTTTAGCAATTTTAAAAATCTTGTGCTACCATGAAACGAAATAAGAGAATCCATTGTAGGAAAAAAAAGTTAAACGAATAATTATGCTTTGTATGACTCAGAGTGCCTATCTGAGTGACGTTAGCCATTTTAGTCATCAAGGGAGATAATCTAACCAATTTTTATGCGACCGTATTTTAGTACTTAAGGATTACCACTGAAATATTACTGAAGTGGCTGAGAGTGCAAGAGGCACAGAAGAAGAAACTTTGGAATACCTAACCCTGGTATTCCAAATAGGTCTGGACAATTGAATCTTTGTGTTATTGATACATTCTTCAGCCCTTGTCTGGTATACAATACGAATGAAAAGAAGAAAAATCTTATTTCTCCAGAAGAAGAATGAAGAATGGAGACTGGATCAGGCGAAACTGTTAAGAACACAGAGAAGGGGTTCAATTATTCGAACAAAATTTGGAATGTTAATGACTCTTCTCAATTTTATAGACAATATAACTCTGGTAGTAATGGTATCTGAAGAACTGGGTCAAAAAATGAGATGATTGTTGAAAACAGGAGTTTTGTAGCAGTTAGGAATCGGACTGAGAAGAGAATACACCTGACTTTAGAACCAGAAGCCAAAATCTCATTGACAAATGACAGCCTTACAAGCAAACGTATTATAAGTTCTACTGGCATCAACAATACATTCAACTCGTGATGACTGACATTGCATAGAACAAAAAATATATTGATGGTTACAACAAGCTGATGAAAAATAGGAAAAACAAGAGCTTTTAACAGCCAACCTTGATAGAAAAAATGGGAGCTAATTTTAGAAAAGAAATCTTGCATTGTAAATTATTGATTTTAGTTATTTCACTATTGAGGTTATACTCCAAAAAAAACGATATAAAAAAAAAAAAAAAAAATTTCTTTCTTTGATAAATGTTTCTTAAAAAAGATCTGTGCTGTTTACTCATTGCTGTATTTAACTAATAAAAAAAAAAATAAAGATAATATTGCTGCTACTACGATTACAATTGTTTGTAAAAATTAAGTTTGAAAATTTTACTACTGCTAATAAAAGAAAATAGTACCATTCACAATTCCAATACAAAATCAATCCTTGCAGATGTTTTTGCAAGCTGTAGACAATAGGAAATGATATCACTGGAAAAATCAAATATTCACTTTTACTCTTAACTTAAAACTTGGGCTGTTTGATTTTGGATCATTTTTCTGTAATAGTTTTTTTCTCTTTCAATCAGAGAAAAAATTTTTATTTTATTTTATATGATATTTTCTGGAGTATAACCATAATAGTAAAATAACTAAGATTAATAATTTTTTATTAGATGAAACATTGTCAACCATTGTTATTTTTAATTTTTGACTAGTATTTTTTTCATCTTAATTTTTAGTTGCTTTTTATCGCAACTTTATCAGGACATCAATCTGCAGCAGTGAGTATTTATTTTTTATCTGTGCTGTTGACTGACGGCCAGAGTAAGTGGTGATAAAAATCAACTAAAATTTAGATGGAAACAAAAAAAACAGTCAAAAATTAAAAATATTCCAGTCATTGTTAAGTGGTTTATGTCTTCAGTCCATCACAATGAAATGTTTTCTGATCAATTCTTCTGATTATCTTCAGTTAACATAAACGGAAAAATTAAAATGGTACTGCACAAAAGGATGGAATTCTGAGAAATATCTGATATTAAAAATGCTATGTGTGGCCTGACTGAAATTATTTTTAAAACAAATAGCAAAAGAGTACAATGTTGATAATTATAAAGACAATTATTAATTAATTGGGAACCCAATTAATTATTAATTAATTAATAATTGTCTTTATAATTATCATATTCTGTCGGATATAAAATTTATCCATTCCTTGATTTCATAAACAATGTTGTAAAATGCTTTTATAACTAAAAGACTGTTAGGACATACTTGTGGTCTAGTGCCAAAACTAAACTATGCTTAGAAAATAACAATTACATTGTCTTTTATATATTTTCTTTTCTTCTCATTCTTGCTGTTTTCTTTCATAATAAACCTGTTGACTACATAGTGGTCTTCAGAGGGATAAATGGAAGGAAAAAGCATTTATTTTGACTGTTAAGGCTTCCTTAGCAGTACAAAAAGGTTTGAGAGATTTAATATAACAGATTTTGTTTTGTACTGTTATATCAAGAGTTTTATAAATTAAGGATTCTCCAATTCCCAAATCTCATGTCACTTTGTTAAACATAAAATAATTCATTTGCCTCTTTATAAAAATATTTTACATCCATAAGAAGAAATATATTTATTACCATGTGGAATAAGAAAGGAAATTATTTCAGCAGTTATTCCTAGTAATATCAAAAATTTTGTTAGGTTCAGAGAGTTAAAAAGCAAATTGAATATTGTAGTTTATTTTCTACTCCACAGGAATAAATATTTACTCATTAAATGAGCTATACTTCTCATGATAATGGATTGAGTAAAATTAAGGTTAAACTCTGCAATATAAAATTAGAGATATTTTATTCATTCATTGTAGTTTTCCTCTTCAAGAGCTTTCTAATCCAGTCTTTTAAACCATAAAAGCCTGGTAGATCGTTGAAAGATTTTATCAATCCTTTTGTGCAAAGCATACCATTTGGATAACAATCAGAAGAATAATCAGCAAATACATCTGAACTATGAATTCAAACTACAAAGTGTAAATGTGACGGGCAATGAAAATGAACTTCAGACATTAAAATTGTTAACCACTTCCAACAATAACTAAAAATGACATATTTGTTTTAATATTAAATAGTAATATTAAATAGCAATTCACTAGAAAATATTACATAAGAATAAGCTCTCTTTCTATACAGATAGTACACCGGAGGAAGGCTGTAGAATGGATCGACCAAAACGTGATAACAAAAAGAATGAGATCAATAGACTGAACAACTCTTGCAATCCATTCCTTTTCTCTTGGAATGATAATGACTTCTTAAATTCACAGAAGGCTAAAATATAACAACAAAAGCAACATAAAAGAATGAGCTCAATAGTCCAAGCAAATCTTGGAATGATACTGTCCATAGTTTTGAGAAGGGTCATTAACATTCAAAGAGTATTTTGGATGATTGAACTCATTGTTGTTATGGTATGGAACTCCAGGCCTAACAAGGAAAGGAAAACACCTGAATCCTATGTTATGAGCATTGCTACCATTGGAGAGAAAAATTTGTTTACCACCATTACATTCGGATAGTATACCTGTTAGAAGGTTGTAGAATGGATTGGACGAAACATTGTGTTAACATAAACAATAAGGAGTTCAATCGTCCAAAAAACTCTTTGAAATCTTGGAATGATAATGACTCTTCCCAAAATCAATGTTATTGTTAAGAAATATTTTTCCAATAATAATTCCTGGAGAACAAAGCTATTGACTCTTTCTATAATTTTGAGAGGAGTCATCATTTCAAGAATTGTTTGGACTATTGAACACATTATGTTATGGATTGTACACTTGAAGGCCGTGGAATGGTTTGAAGGGAAAGTTGTCGTAACAACTGAAGCAACTAAGAGAATGGAAACTCTAGGAATTTTAATGAATCATCACAAAATTATAAATGGTAACTAAAAAGAAAGGACTTGATGAGAGAAAATGAAAATAAAGAAAGCCGTCTGACAATGAAGGCCCGAATGGAATTTGTTATTTCTTTTCTTTTAACCCTTTTAAGACTAATCTATTAAGGTGCTTAATCCCTGAATTATAATGTCCCAGTAGACTTCTAAAAGAGATCTATAGGACATATATATATATATGCCAACAGTCATAGAAACCTCAGGATATATATGTCCCAGGAGTCTTGAAAGGGTTAATATTTCATAAAAAAATAAAATACTATGTGCTGAGGAGAAAAAAATGCCACATTCGGCAGAGCATTGAAAAGTGCTTTGACTGTTAGTGCTGAAGAATAACCAATTCAATTGAAGACCAGATTCTTTTCATAGCTGAAATGAAAAATTAACGAACAAAAGATCTCTGAAAACAAAATGATTGAAAGCATTTGATCTGAACGGATCAGAGGGAGTTTTAGCCTACCTTCTTCGGCATCGACTTGGCTGAATCTTTCTTTGCCTCTGCCTGAATGCATTTGAATTTGTCGACGACACTTTTGGCCGATCCCTTGGAAGGCATTCCCTCGTTCCAATCTGTGTCAGCTTCCCTTAAGACGTCTGGTCGAAACTGTGGGTCATTCTCGACAATTCCATCCTCGTTGATTGCTGTTTGGGTGTTCGGCACATCCTCACGTGGTGGGGTGAACTCTTTCATCGACCTGTTGTTGGGGGAGGTGGGTGACTTGTCAGATGCGTCGTTCTGAATCTTCTTGAACTTTGAAAGCAAGTGACGGGCAGTTCCGTGCTCTGGCAACCTTTCCTCAAAGCGATCTGCCTCTTTGACCACGTCTGGTCGACTGACCGGCTGGTTCTCAAAGATACCTCCTTCAATCTTGACTGGTTCAAACTCCAGCCCCTTCGTTGGAGTGTTTTCATAAACACCGCTATCCTGGTTGCCGGAAGCAAAACCCCTGGGGTGCTCACGTGGCGGGGTGAACTCCTTACGGCTACGAGGAGAAGGTGACTGAGAACCTCCTCCATTTTCAATTTCTCGAAACTTTGCCAAAAGGTTGCGAGTTTGGCCTTTCTCCGGTAATTTCTCTGGGGTTTCATCACCTTCTTTGACGACACCTTCAAGACTAATTGGCTGACTCTCCACAATCGCTGGTTCAAGGTTTTTGTCTGTTGGAAGAATATCAACTGGTTTCTTTGGGACGTATGGCTGTTCCTCCTGCAGTTTCTTGAACTTTGCCACCAAGTTTCGAGCAGTGCCTTGGTTCGGAAGAATCTCTTCATCCATGTCATCTTCAGGACGGATAACGCTCGGATCACGTACCGGTTGGCTCTCAAAGATGCCACTCTCAGCTTTACCGACATATTCTTCAAATGATGACCTCGGCTCTGATACATACTCAGACTTTCCTGTTTTGTCAGGAGTCAATTCTCTTTTGTTTTGGGTGGACGTCTGGGTTGGGGTTGACTGGATATCCTTAAACTTCTGTTTGATGTTATCAGTAGTTCCTTTCTCGGGAAGTCTCTCCTCCTTCTTAGCGTAGCCAGAGATAACGTCTTCACTCAACTCCAATGGTTGACTCTCAAAGATTCCGGATTCAGCTTTTCCTTCATAGGAAACAATGCTGGATCTGGGCTCTGAAATGAACTCTGCCTTCTCGTTAAATCGGTCAGGAGTGATCTCGCGCTTATGAGACATAGAAGGCTTGGCTGTTTCATCTTGAATCTCCGTAAACCTTGCAGCCAAGTTTTTGGCAGTACCCTGCTCATAAAGCTTGTCTTCATCCGGATGGTCAGCATGACGTACAACTCCGTCTAAAACTGTAGGTTCGTTTTCAAAGATACCAGCGTCACTTCTGCTTGGCAATATTCTTCCTCCTTTTTCAGTTTCATCACTGCAAAACACAAACATTAAAATAATTAATAGACCAGGGTTAAACAAGATGAAAATACTTATAATACTGTATTTCCCAGTGTCGAAGATTCTACCCTCCCCGGAGATAAATTTACTCTTGTGTCCTACTGGTTGAAAGGATACTTATTTTCATAGGCCTATCTTAACCCCCAGAGAAGGGTAATCTATGCTAGACAGTAATCTAAACTCCAGTATATGACCTGAATGAAGTGTAATAATTATAGTTAGTCTAAAATAGTAAATAAACAAAAGTAATGAGCCAATGGATTGGCAGATTCAAACTGTTAGAATATTGATCTTTTGGCACAGCTAGTTTAGAATGCACCTTTTGAGTCAGACAATCTTGGAAGGCGGGAATGACATTCTGAAATATGGTTAAAAAGGTGCATTGGCCAAAAGAAGGTTGAGAAACACTGTACTACTCCACCATTGTTGGGGTGGGGGGTATTGGGCCAAACAGATTGGCAGGTTCAAATTGTTGGAATATAGATCTTTTGGCAATGCTAGTATGGTTAAATTACTTTTCCTTCTTAAAAATAATTCAAGTAAATATATATGTGCTAATATAGAAAAAAATAAAAGATTTTCAATATTATATGAATATTTTTTGGAAAACACCTTCTGAGTCAGACAATCTTGGAATGGAGAATGATATTCTGAAATATGGAGAAAAGGTTGCCATGGGCAAAAAAGGTTGAGAACCACTGTACTACTCCATTGTCCTATAGGACAATTTTCATGAAAACATGTTGAAAACGCTATTTCTTTTCCTCTAAATAAGTGTTGAAAATTTACCATGGGTCCTACAGGCCAAAGCATACTTTTTTCATAGGCCTATCCCAACCCAAGCAGAAGGTAATCTATGCTAGACCGTAATCTAAACGCCTGTATATGACATCTAAATGTATAAATTACACTTAGTATAAAATAGTAAATAAACAAAAGTATCATAAATAATTAAAAAAATATGCGTAATCACAAAAATTAATACCTGTATCGGTAGTAGACAAGCCAACAGACCAGTAGTAATTTAGATGTTGTATATCAATATTACTGGTATTTTCCCTCTCGTCAAACGACCTTGACTTTAAGGGACCATTATTAAGAGATAAAAGTAAAGCAGCAAAATGTTAAAATGGTTTACCCGTAAATCTTATAACAAGACTATCGTAATCAAACACTGACCCACCATCTGTTTTGGTTGCATAGGCTAAGTATTTTGGATGAAAACTTACTTTGTCTCCATATTGTAAGAGAAAAAGAAAAAGGAGAATATGAGTGGTCAAGAGGATCTACATGTTGTTGAGACACCACAAAAATATCTTGGTAGGGTGGGTGAAAGTAAAGGGTGTAAAGCGTTGCATCCCTCAAGAGACACCTCCCAATGGAGTATATACGGCCGGTGACAAAGTCCCGGTTTCCTTTGCATGTGTCAGCTTGCGATTCCTACAAGATCTTTTGACCACCCCCTTGGCAGGATGCGAGTCCACCCTAATCACTTAGCTTTGAGTACACTCGATTAGCTGCTAAGTGCACAATGAAGAATTTTCCACTCTTGTCACTCATACCGGCAATTGAACCCAGGACCTTCTGCGTGTGAAGCAGATGTGCTAATGATTACACTATCCGAGTGGACTAGTTGAAAGTGCTGGGACCATAATTTTATGTTTATTTTTTATTATCAAAATTTTGAAAGTCAAAATTGGAGTGCGTCCTTGACACTGAGAATTACGGTAATAATGACATCAAATAACATCAGCAGCAGATAAGGGAAACCAATAGTTAAAGCAACAATATCAGAGCCTGACAGGCTGAGATGGAATTATTTTGCTACCTCTTTTAAATAATCCTATAGGGAATTGCCAAGGTGAGAACTTGGGAAACCCCTTGAAATTCAATTTTTCTACTTTCAATATGGAGGTACAAACAGTGAAAATTAACTAAATGAAAATGCATTAAAGATTTTTTTTAAATTCCCGCCTGCTTATAATTAATTTATCTACTTGCTTTAGTTTATTTTTTTCTTTAATAGGTTCTGGTGAATCATGTTAGTTCTTAGTTTGAGCAGAGTTGCCTCCCTTGAATTTATCATGAAATGACTGGTACTTTCTTTTACTTTTAATTTCAGTTGTTTTTCATCGCAACTACTCAAACAGTCTACGTTAGTGAGTAAACAGCGCAGATCGGAAATAAAGAATAAGCTCTAGGTGGGACTTGAACTCGCGAGTCTCTTTTACCTGGGAAACTTGCCTTTGTACAACAACTGCTCTACTGATGGAGCAACTAGAGCTCTTACAGATGGCAGGAGATCAAATCTAGCCCTTAAACTTAAACATTTTTCTCTGATCACTTGGTGCCATATTTGTTATTGTTTTTTACATACACTAGTTGCATTAGTAGTAGTAGTAATATTTTCTTGTTTTTAATAATATATCATGTATGGCCTCCATCTGACAATAGATATAGAAGCAGTTTTGCTCTCACTGTCTGTGCAGGTAATTATAGGAGCATCGATTGTCCATGTATTCATCCATTCTACCACAGTGGCATGCCAGCGACAAATATAAGATGACTGGCAATCGGTCAGAGCACAGGAAGAGTTGGATTCATGACTTTCCCAAGAGCATCAGTGTAAAAGTGATATAGCCAGTTTCAAACAGAATTTGAACTTTGTTTGTTAAAAACCTAGTTGGAGTAATACTTTAAGTTTCTGAGTAGTACAGTCAGGGCCGTGCAGAGGTGTGGGGGCCATTTGGCCCGGGCCTACAATTTTCAGGGGGCTTACACCAGATACTGTTGCAACCGAACATGCTTATGGCCGCATTGTCAACGAAGCGCCGACAAACAAAAATGATGCAAAATACACACATACATGCCATAGATATACACGCGTGCATAAGTGTGTATGTGGCATGTGAGCATAAGTGTGTATGTGGCATGTGAGCATAAGTGTGTATGTGGCATGTGAGCATAAGTGTATGCGTGTTGAAAAGTGACATGTGTGTCAGAACTCACATGCATCCCCGTACAAATCTTATTGTATTGTTATATAATTCAACATTTGTGATCAATAATAAGACTTCATTTGTAGAACAAAACAAAATTAAAAAGTCGGACTTATTGATTTGATAAGTCTTGCATCAGAAATTTAACAAATAGTGTCCGAAGTTCCAAATTCAGTATAATTAATTTTATTTAACAACTAGTCAATCCCTGTTAAAAGGTACCAAAAATAAATAATCATTGCATCTGAGATTTTAACTAAAAATAACATCCGAAATGCAATATAATTTATTAGGTAAAAAAAATACAAGGATGCAAAGATGTGTTGTGTAGGTTTTGTATCACAATTTTGTGCTGAAAATGCTGTTTACAAGGGGAAAAGATGAAAAATCAAAACACCATTTGGTTGCCATTTAATGACCAAATTTGACTAATCTGGCCTTTTTTTAAAAGCCATGAACTTTAATAGTTGGCCATATTTAAATTTTTTCCATGACCCATAATAATCTTAATGCGACTCCTATTTTGAGAAACCTTGTTCTAGCCCAGTTACATTAATTTGATAATTATTGAGATCTCTTTTGTATAGAATTAAATAGGTATATTTTTTTATATTTCTGTCTTGCTTGTATTTCTCTTCACATGTATTCTGTTATATTTGACTAAAACATTATCAAAACAGTATCTAAATATATACATGTTTATTATTCAAAAGACACTATGGACATTACACTATTTCTATAGTCAGATGATCATTTAATCTCTCACAAATAACTCTTCATTACAATGGTGACTTCAGCCTATTCAATTTCTACAAAGAAATATTTCTGTTAAGAACAACTCGCATTCTCAACAGATTGCTGTTAGCCAATCTTGGACATATAATTTTCAAAATTTTCTGGGGGAGCAGACCCTCGCAGTTTGTAAGGAAGCCTACGTTTCCCATCTAGCCCCGGCCTACTGCCAGCTCTGCATGACCCTGAGTACAGTTGTACCTTTTTAATTCAGCAACCTTGAGACTTGGACATTGCCAGATTATAGAAAATACCGGAATTTAAGCAGTTTATTGATTTTTAATGATTTTTCTAAGTGTTGAAAATAAAACAGTATATTTTTAATATATAATAATAAATTAAAATCGTTTGTGTTCGCTTATGCTTTCTAATAGATTGCATTGAAAATAACTAATAAGATTCATAAAAAATTATTAATAAATACGTCTAATTTTATGCTAAAATGGACATTGAAAATTGTCGAATTTTGAGTTCTTCGTTTCGGTTTCAAACTGGTTAGGTTTTTACGTATTTTGTCTGTTTATAAATGGCTAAATTATGGCTTAAGCTGCAGTTTGAAAATGAATTCTGGTGGCAGCTCCACAAACTAATGGCGGCAGATTCAAAACGTGCCGGGACCATGGAATTGCTGGACCACAGAAGGCTGGGTTAGAAAGGTACAACCTGTATCACAGGGTTTTTTTTTGTGATGTTATATCATGAGGATTTAAGCTAGTATTTTCTTTCAACTTCAAATTAAATTGTGAAAATTTAGAACAGAGAAGTAACTTTCAACCAGACTAACTTGCATTCTATACCAAGGAAACTTGCTATGTCATGTATCAAGGCATGCACAACTTTGGCTATGAAGCCAACAGACATTTCTTTAAATTCCCTATTTCTACAGTCACTACTTTCATTCCAATTACTTCATGACATTTTATTGACTATGTAGTCATAGTAAAAAACATTATTAGTGCTTACTGTATTTGACAACATATAAAACCCGCTTTTTCCCCCCAAAATAAATAAATGGCTCAAAAGGTAAATGTAACCTTTGTTGTCCAGCTCCAAATTGGCCAGAACTTGAGGAGTTAAAAAAACTGGGGAATAAATGAGAGGAATTTAGGGAAATGAGATTTTTCTTGATGTTCCCTGATGAAATAAGGGGGTCTTACATGCCATCAAACACAGTAATTGAAACATGGAATAAATTGGAAATATAAATGAAAAAGTTGCTAATTGGGCATTGTTAAATAAAAATAAAGGCCCGACTAAGAAACTAAGATAGGAATTGGCACACAGATAGACATCTATAAGAAACTACCAAAGTGTTAGCTCTAAATCTAACCTGAAAATCAGATTAAAACTTTTTATGGTCTGGCAAGGATAGACAAAATAAAAGAGCAAACACAAGGGAAAGAACAATGTCCATTCTTTTGAGGGTTCGCCGTGGTACATGCCATTGATTCAAGTCAGAATTCACACAACTACAGAAGTAGAGGAAATGGCATATGTTGTTCTGTCAAATCGTTCAGAGTTCAAAAGATAACTAAGAGATGTCAACTTCCCCTGAGGGAAGTTAAAAGACGAACCTGCACAGTTGAGTGCCTCGATTGAAAGCCTTTCTCATAGAGTGTCTGTAAAAACCGCAATAAAAAAAAAACAGCACACAAATCATGAGACAATAATAAAATAAATTATGATCCAAAATAGTAAAGTGATGTAGGGAGATAACTCTGAATCGAGCGTATGCTCGATTGGACTGGACACCAGGTCATATCTGTTTTTTGTATATTCTGTATGTCGGGGTTGTGGGTTCAGTGTCAATTCTGAGTTGCTTCCCTTATATTTCTCGGAATTGACACCGAACACACAACTCGGACATACAGGATATACAAAAAAGGATGTGACGTGTCCAGTCCAATCGAATATACGGTCTAAACAGGGATTCCACATTTTAGAACCAGGAACACCTGACGAAGGCCGGAGGGTACACGGCCGAAACGTTGTGAACAAATGAACATATAGATGAAGAAAATAGTCTGACCATATCAGGCGCAATGAAAATATTTATATTAATCATATTAATTTTTCAGAAGGTAAAGTTGTTTATGACAATGGATTTAATAACATAACAATGAATGTAGGTTTATAGCAATGAATGTAATTTGTTCCAATTTGTATATCCTTTGCTTAATATTATCATCTGATTATTGTTATCTACAAAACCCTGTCTGAAAGTGATCACAATAAGCGGCTTTCTCAACATTATATATTCTGGCTACAAATCTCTGTTCAATTGTGAAACACAAACTCTTTTACATAATTTTAAATGATAATTATAAAGACATTTAATAGTTGAGAACCTATATTTGCCCAGCGCCGGTGTGAATGACTGCTAAATGAGTGGCCTAAATTGTAAATGTGAATAAAGAAACGAGCTCCGCATTTATGATTTAGGCCACTCATTTAGCAGTCGTTCAACCCGGTGCCAGGCAAATATAGATTAATGTCTTTATAATTATCATATTCTGTTAGATATAAAAATTATCCATCATTTGATTTCATAATTTTAAATATTTAAACTTTGATTAAAAAATTCTTTTTTTTAAAAAGGGTCCCAGCAAAAGGAGTTTCCAATAGTAAATGTTTCATCTTTTTCCTAAAAAAAAGATTCTAGAAAGATTTGATAATATTTAAATCTTTATGATTACAAACCTAGATTTTTAAATATATGAATTCTTTAATTCTTTCATGTAGTGATAACTACATGGGTCATGTAGAGTGTTTTCATAGCTTTGAGTGCATATGTGCTGTGCAAGAGACAAAAACATCAAGTACTATTTCAATGGTTACGAATTGTCTCCCTTGCAGAGTATTCACTTCTCTAGGTCTGTGTAAGCATGAAGCTGAGGAGAAAAGCAATATACAGCTTAACCTAAATTTCTTTTGATAAAAATCCCTGGATTTTAAGATTAAAATGCCCCATATTATTATAAAAATTGCAAATGGAGATTTATCTGAATATAGAAAGTACTGTATATTCTTGAATATAAAACAAGGTTTTTTTTAACTAAAAAATGTCCCCAAATCAGCAATTCGACTTATACTTATGTCAGTCAAAAATGGCCAATACTTTTGCCTATATGAATACAGAGTTGATGGCCACAATAGCCAGCCACAATAGCCAGCGATAATGCCTATTTTAACTTGCTATGGTTTTGTATGAAATGCTATGTAAATAGTATATGGTGTGTATTGTGTAATATCCATTTTAAATCATTTTTTCAAGTAGATTCGATCGATATATTGAAGATGAAAGAAATCCCTGTTTCAGTGACAGCTGACCAACAGTGTATTCATAATTAAATATCTCTTGTGGCGATGTTATGATGAAATAACAGACTCAGCTTATAATCGAGTCAGATGATTTTCTGAAATTTCATGTTCAATTCCAACTCGTCTTATACTCACGGTCGGCTTATATTCAAGAATACACAGTAAATAAAAAGTTTTGATTTAGAATATTGAGACCTAGCTAGAGAACCGAAAAATAAAATTATTATTTTAGAAGAGATCAGAATAATGATCAATTAACTATATTTACTTAGTACAGCATAGTGGGAAATAGGAGTAGAAAGTTTGTGTTCAAAGTGAGGAGAGTCTGTCCACCTAGAAAATCAGCAATCAAACCTGGCTTTTACCTAGACATGAACATCAATTGAGATCAGTGGTAAATATGCAACTACCTAACCCACCAAACAAGAAATAGTAATCAAATTTATAAATTATTTATTGTCGAACTCCAGTCCAAGTTGGAGTTGACTTTGTTCCCCCCCCCCGTAACAAGAACAACAAGAACAATCCCCGACAAATGTAGGGGAGTAAACTCTTAACTGTTGGTCTTACCACATGACGTAAAACCAAAACCTATATATAAAATTAACGATTAAGATTTGAAATCACGACCCTGTGATTGCTAGGCGGCTCTCTTACCAACTGAGCTAAACTGACAAGTCTTATATACCTACAAATTTATTTATTATATATACAATACAAAAGTTGCAGTCATCTTCAGTTGGGGTAGGAGTGGAGTTTGACCATGCCACAGCCAGGCTTGTTCATATTAGAAATGAAATTGCTTTCCCCTACGTTTATAGCAGTCTGTTGTCTAATGCATTCTTCAAGTTAGCTCATTTTAGGGGTACGTTGATTCAATATCTCTTGCTAAAATGCACTGCTCGGGAGAAGAAAATGGACACACACAAACTTTCTCAAATATATATTAGATATAGATGGATAGATAGAAAACAGATCATTATTATTTGGGGTGAGCATGAATGCAGACCCCACACTATTATCATGAAGGATTTTTTGGCATTTTTTGTGTTAGAACATTTCAGGGCTACCTTAATTCAACATATAGCTACAATGCACGTTTGGGGAGAGAAAATGAACACACACACACATTTTATTTTATAATTCTTTTGCGAATCTTATTAATTCATAAATTAAAAGATAAAGATTCAGATCTTTGGTGGTAATATTAGCACAATGGAAATAATTCTGGATGTTATTTTCTTAGGTGTTATCTTTAAAAACTATTATTTTATTACTAGATGGACCCATGGAAATTCCATAGGTGTTGACAACTAAGATTATCATTTATCCCATGCCTCACCTCTTCTCATTATGTCCCTTATCCCTTCCAATTTTCGTTGCCATGCTTTTATCTAAATGTTATACAACCTACTTCTCTTGCCTTTTGTGATCACTAAAAAAAATGTCTGAATTTTCAAAAAACAAGCGTACACAAACTAGTGACCAATTTAGCATAAATTTACATTGCATATTGAACACCCCTCTAAAAACCTATAGGGGAGGGGGTTAAAAAAAAACAAAACAAAAAAAAAACACATTTTCCCTACTCATTGAGGGGTGTGTGTGTGTGCAAAATTTCTACTATGAATGGTTAAGGCTGGGCAAAGTCTGGATACATAGATAGATATAAATGTCAGAACACATGAATAATCTAAACCCAGCAATAAACCAGTGTTGTGGGTAGCAGTGATTAATATAGATTAAAAGATATATTTTGAGTAAACTTACCTAGCAACTGGGCTGTGAATCTGGTCAGTTGATATCTCTTCGCGGGTCACCTTACTGGTCTCAATTGTTTCTGTGGCACAGCCATCTGTAGCTAAAAGAAAAACATTTTAAAAGTCAATATTATTTCAAACAAACATATGGGATGATTCATTATTTTATGACTATTTTTTACCTTCATGTTAATTTATTAGTTTCTTTTTATCGCAACTTTTGCTCAGACCGATTACACTTTTGGCAGTGTGCATACAGCGTCGATAAAACACTGAAACTATCAGAATATAAACAAACATGGCCGCCAATTGGAGTGAAGGATGCATTTAAGGGTGTCATTTGGACTTCTGCCTTCTGGTTGAGTCTTGGTAGCTCAATGAGTAGAGTAGGCAGACATAAACTGTGCTCCCTCCATGAAGGGTGTAGGTTCATATTCCACCTAAGGCTTATTCTTTATTTTCCAATCAACACTGTTTGCTGTAGGGTAATCTGCCTGAGAAAAAGTTGCAATAAAAAGCAACTAATAAAATTAAGATGGTAAAGAGTAGTCATAAAATTAAAATTAAACTTAAAATAATGATTCATAATACTTCATCTAATAAAGATAAATTTAAAAGAAAATGTATATCCTTTATACCGTTTTGATATTGATATTTTCCACAAGAAAAGGTCTTTAAAAAAATGGACTTTCCTCCCAGTTGTTTGTGTGGTGACAATCCTTATTACCTTGGAATGCAAATGCCAGACATTTCACTTCTCCATCCGACCAATGTGCACATTTAATATAATACAGAATAGCCATATTCTATTAGTAATGCTTGCCTTAATTCCTGATTATTAACAATCTGCTTTTCTTGATTTTCAATGCATTTCTATAGTAAAAACATTAGCAATGCATTTACATTATACTTATAGCCTTATTCCGTCAGTAATGCATTAATTCCTGACAACTAACTATGTATCTTTGCCTGTTTTTCAATGCACAATAAATATAATGCTGAAACTAGCAAAAATAAATTTTAGATTAAAATTACAATCAAATTTTTTCCCTATCACCAAAAATAGTTTGTTAATGCAGAAAATGAATAAAACTAAGCAAGGAAGTGGGGGAGTAGCAGTAAAGTCAGTGGGAAGTGACAATAAAAGTTGAAACCTTGCCAATGTATAACAGAATTAAATGCAGTCAGCTGTCATTATGGTTTCATTTTTATTGGATTCAAATTAATCCCCCCCCCCCCACCCACTTTTTTGGTTTTATTCAAAAAGGTGAAAAGCGGAAATAATGTTCAAAGTTTGTTTTGCAGAGAGCTGTTATTGAGGCAGCGTGCACCCTCTTCCACTCTCACCTCCACTCCAGTCTCCTGTACCTCCTGTCACTCCAACCTCCACCCATATAAAATAATAGTAATTTGTTTCTTCACTTTACACAATTTTAGCTTACAAAAGTATTTTTTATAGGAATATTCTACTTTTGGATAGTGGGCAGTCGCTGTATACAGAGACACACACATATTGAATGAATTTAAATGTTTATAGTTGCCTTTTTCTACCATTTTAAAAATAAGAGTTATATCTATCATGATACAAAAACACACATCTATCATGATCTGTAAGATTAGATTGAGTTTGGTTTAAATAGCAAATATAGTTTCATTTAAACTTTGCGGAATGTACAGAAGTAATAGAAAAATTCAATCTTTCAAACATAAACATTAAAACAGTCATAAAGCAAAGATGTAAGGCATACAAGAGGTCGGAATGTCACAACAAGTTTCAATTCTCTGGGAATGGAACCAAGAAAGAATGTTATACGACTTAGTAAAACCAGTTTTAAATTTCTGAACATTTACTAAGAATTTGATATCTCTTCTTGGAGAAGAAGAAAAGAAAAAATTGCCTTGAGGTTAGGAAGTGTGGAGGAAATGGCAAACAATACAATTTACAGAGCAGCCTGACATTCGTATGCGTCAGAATGGGAGAGATGACGAAAAATGAGAAAATATGGGCCAGATGCATAGTTCACATTAAAAAAAAGCAGCAACAACAACGCGTGTTATTGGAAAGAGAAAAGCTAGCAATTCATATTTTTTCAGTTTTTAGACGAATCAGTTTTACTATTTTTATATTACTACTATAGTATCCATCAAAAATAACCGGATCACTATTTACGTATGGATAAATTATACAAATATATATTTTAGT
>VCCN01002007.1:2507952-2520337 GCA_006491835.1 Architeuthis dux
AAAATAAGGAACCAGACAAATATGTATAAACAAAAGAAAGAGAAAAAAAAAGGAATGGTAAAGATATGTTTGTACAAATATATACATATACCAAATATATCTATCAGCATCTATAACAACAGTGTCCCAAGTCAGGAAATGGTTTATAACCAGACCCAGATGAAAATGGTTAGCACTGTTGAGAAAAGAATCCACCCGCTCTTTCTGTATGGACCGTAGATCTGAAGAAGATTGTACAATGGATCGGCTAAATCATTGTGGTAATAACAAAGGCAGCAGAAAGAATGAGATCAAATAGTACGAACAACTACTAGAAAATTGAATTAAAGATGAAGAAAATGGGTTTCCATAATATCGACATGGAAAGAGAGAGATCTATTTTTATTCGGTAGTGCAAACCAGAAAATGGAGGAAAATATACTGATCGGATCGGATAAACCCACTCATAGTAACGCAGGCAATTCCATATTTCTTTTATATGCAAGATTGCTTTCTATCTCACCATTTTTTGTTGCTAAGCAAAGATCGTGAACATGTGAACCATACCCTTCCCCACTGGTTCATGACAGGGAGTGTGTAGAAAGAAATTAAAATATATAAAGTTTTAACTTAGTTAAAGCCCATTTCTGAATTCTCTATTTTCCTATTGCACCATGTCAAGCTATGCTCATATTTAGTAGTGGATAATGGGTCTGCTGGAATTTTCCACCCTCCAGTCAGTGACATTTAGATTACACTTAGTATAAACAAAGAGTTTGTCTTAATACTGAAAGTTGAAAAGGTTTTTTAGATAGCAAGTAAACATAAAATAGTTTCTTATCCACATCAGCCTTGTAAACAAATGTAGGCCAATGTACATAGCTTAATGACCGAGTGAGTTTAGACAGTGGCAGTTTACATTCACTTTGTACAAATGGCCTTGGGAAAGACATGAATCCAGTTCTCCCAGCTATGGATAAATAGTAGTGCAGTTGGAAGCCTTTAGCCCTGTAGGGCAGTCCATTTCAGATGAGATTACGTTGACAGAAAAATCCTACAGTTTGGCAGTCGCCATAGCTGGTCCCAAGCCCGGGTAAAGGAGGAGGAGGGTTGGGCGTGGGAATTGCAACTCCACCCTGTAAAAATCTATTTGCTACTGTAACTGTAGCAGGGTGGTTGTGGCCCAATGCTCCACAAGAAGTCTAACATCTGTAAAATAAATCAAATCTAAAAGCATTTTCGGATCTTAGTAAATTACTTACACCTACATGAATTACTTATACACTCACACCGAAATATCCTCACATACAAAAAACCTCAACCATTGGAAACTATAGATCGTCCAACACTTAAATTCATAAACCACATAAAAGAATAGTGGAAGAAAAAGAAAAATTCACCAAATGGTTAAAGGGAGATAATATCAATCAGAAGTTATTTCCCTTGAAATTGACAGTTTTTTCTTTATATGAATTTAAGAGTTAAATCAACAACAGATAACGAGCGTGAGGGAAATATGCAAGTTCCCTTTCTCCCTTACACCGTTAATCTAAATATTATATACATATTTTTTCCCCCATTTTACATATTGATGGTTGAATATTTTTTGAAATATCATCTATGCATATATCCCTCAAACATTTCTGTTATCCATAGTTTAATTGGAATAAAAATCAAATCAATTCTTTTACTACATTGATATTAAATTAAAAATATGTCTTATTATATATTTAGGTAATATTGATTATATATATATATCTTTGTGCGTATGTGTGTAACACTTTTCAATGAGTTCACAGATACTACACATTGATTCTAGGCTAGCCATACAAATACTCTGATCCTAGGCAGAAGAGCCGCTCTATACGTAAATAATACCGCCATTTTTCATGGGTACTATGCTAGTATATAGAGGTTTTGTGTGTGAGAGATAGAGAGAGAAGCTGTTTATAGAAAGGTTCAGACTAACATGAAACTGTATGTATTTTTACAGAGATGCTAACGGAGACAGTTTACATATGTATAAAGTCCAAATAAATATAACAGAATGTTTAGACATACAATAAATAAAAGTAGAATCAGACCAAAAAATCTTCCAACACATATATATATATATACACACACACATATATATATATATAGGAAATCTGAAGATTTATTTATAAATACAACTGGCAGAAATAACAGCACGAGTAGGACTTTTCATTTCTAGTTTTTGTCTCAATAAAATCTTCTTTTCACATTCTTCAACTCCATTGCATGGAAGGAGAAGGGAGAAATAGTTCCAGGAATTCTGAGAAAAATGGTAAGAATTCACTGAAAGGGAAAGAAAACTGAAGGGAAAAATAAAAATAAAAAGGAAGTAAAGGAAAGGGAGAGAATTGAGAGAGACAAAGAAAGGTTGATACAAAAGTCGAAAATGCTGGAAACTCTAGAGTTTCCAGCAATTTCGACAAAACCTTTCAGTCTTATAAATTCATAGCATCATTATTTGAAGTATTTTTCCTTGTTTTCTATGATCTTAAGCCACTTTTCAGCTCAATTTTGTATTCCATCATGAATATAGACAAAATGTGTTTGGCACTGAAGGGTTGTTTGAAATTATTTTTTACTCTCTTTCATATGATTGGTGTTTATAAACAAGTATGTATGTGTACATACCTATATGCATACAGATTTATATCTGGACATCTCTGCTGGCATTTTGAAAAAGCATAACCAATGTCAATAAGGTTAGGGCAAGATGCTACAGCCAAATTGCATTGGACACAGTTAAGCAACGTTGAGCCTGGTCGGTATCCGGAAAAGTGCCCATCACAAATTTATCAAGGCAGGAAAAGTGCACATCAAAACAATCTAATTAATGAATATTTGTATTTTTTTTACTGTATAAAATTTTCATACAAAAAACAAATATTCATTGATTAAATTATGTTTTGATGGGCACTTTTCCTCCCTTGATAAATTTGTGATGGGCACTTTTCCTGGATCCATCACAGCTGGAGATCACATAGTGAGCCTCCTGTGGCAATCCTGTTAATCCTTCTAAGAAGGAGACCGATCTCTACATTATGCTTAATAATGCAATGCCCCCACCCCCATCTGACTGACCTGGCTGCAAGCAACAAGAAATGGATGAATGAAAATAGCAGAATCTCTTTTGGAAGAAGATTATACACATTTTTATTCTTCCTTGGTTGCACCGCTATTGTGACCTTGTAACAGAATATATGACACACACACGCACTTCTTTCTGTATTCATTTGTATATATAAAATAAACACTTATAAAATATATTTACATGAAGACATATTTGTTTGTACTTGAAAAAAACCAGAACCAAATACAGAATGTATAATTTATCACTGTCACTGACAAGCCCCAGCCTTTGCTTACATCACAAAACTCAAATACCATTAACTAAATAACATAGCCATGACCACAAAATCTTTTGGAAGTCCCTTTCATCTCTGCCCCAACATACAGAACTACAAACAAAGACACATATATTCATTTATTACTTTTTTCCACAATAATTCTTCAAAGTCTATCAGATGATAAAGAATGTAGCCTGGGGAGGATATAACCATCCTTCCCAATTTGTTGTATGTAAAAGTGACAAGCCAAGTAAACCTGCTCACATTTGGTGTAGGTAGGTAGGAAAGCATGAAAACCTTTTTTTAGGAGTTGCCTACTCCCCACACTATCAGGAATTTCACAAAATACCAAGAGTTGCCCTCTTCCTGAACTCAGGGAAACTTTCTATGATCCTGCACCAAAATAAAAGCTAGTATTAAAATAACAAGAACACAGCTTAAATCCAATTAATTATTATTATTATTAGATGAAGTATTGTAACCCACTTTCCATTAATTTTGACTACTTTTTTTACCTTCCTATAAAGAGAACTAAGAATTTGGACTACTTTTGTTACCTACATCTTAATTTTTAGTCATGTTCCACTACTCAACAAACCCAAACCTGACAAGGCAAGAATAAAGAAACACCCGATTCCTACATTATAAGGGTTACCTCCTTTGAAATTAAAAACTTGTTTACCCCATCACATTCATATATTACATTGGAAGAAAACCGAAGAATGGTTCAGTCGAAACATTGTGTTAACAAAACAAACAACAAGAAGGAGTTCAATCGTCCAAAGAACCATTTGAATGTTAATGACCCTTCTCAAAACTAGAAAATATGTAAAACTCAATAACTGCTGAGTATATTTTTAACTGTTGAAAATTTCAAGTGGAGGGAAGATATGTTGACATTTCTGTAACTAAATATGCTGTGTCCTGAATATGCTTTCATTTGCATTTTATCTGATATTTATAGCTTACATAGTAAAGAAGTTATTAAAATTCTAAACTGCAGAAAGACTTTACAGACACCATATATATTTATTGAAAGTAATATAATAGTGAAGGTCTGGCTTTGTTATTTCTGCCTGACTCATGACTATTCACATAAATAAATACCACCTAAAAACAACAATATCGTTTTTATGGTTATAAATGTCCCTTTTGTAACACTAATAGAATTTATTTTTAAGTAGGAAATTTGGTGTAAATAAGACGACCTGGAGACTAAAAGAAAAACTAGAAATGCACACAGAGAGCACATATCTCTGCCAGTGCCGTACACCAACTAAAAATCGACAAGGGAGAGGACTTTAAATGTACAAGTATAGAGTTACTTCCCTTGGAATTTGAATTTAACCCTTTTAATAATGTTTTTTTTAAAAACCCTTTTTCCTGCAGGATAATAAAAAATATCTCAATCAAAAACAAATTCCCGGATTTGCCCTAAAATTTAATCAATTCCTCCATAGCCCTTACTAACGCAAAATGTCATTGGAATTCATAGAGTACTATTGGAGATATTGCGTGGACAGACAGTCATGACCAAATACATATACCTCTGCAACTTCATTGGCAGGGATAATTAATAATGGTTAACTTCATAAAGCCTAAAAATCTCATTATCTAAAATGATTTAATTCTGAGTAGGAGCAGTTCCACTAATTCTAGAATGAGAAAAAACTAAACTCCTTTTTACTCCAAAAATTACTGCATCAGAAGTCATTGAAATTCATTGAGAACTTTTGGAGATATTGTGTGAACAGCCGGACTAACATACAAGTGAATACACCTCCCGCTTCCAACTAACATAACTGAACAGTTGATTAACAAACCAAAGTAGAGAAAACAATCATAACTATGTTAAAACACGATAGATAAACAGTTAAAGGTGTATAACAGATATGGTCTGATATCCAATGGCTGGTAAATTGATTGAGGAACAAAGTATATAGTTTAAGTCTGTAAAACTACTATCAATCATTCTTCAAGTAGATTTGATATTGGGAGGGGGGTGTTAGTAAGAATTTAGGTAGATATATAGGTCAATGGGTAGAACTCAATTAATAACGATGATAATTTGTGTTCAGTGAGGTGAACACGAATACAAGCCCGCCCACACACACACAAAAATAAATTGCTATTTTTAAGAAGAATTTAATTAAAATTTTGAATCTTTTAGAGATGATATTTCAGGCCTAAAGAGAAAGAGGAATGTAGAAAAGGTTTTGCCCAGAATCAATTACAGGTTTATCGAGAGAAAAAGATAGCACAGAAGTGGGGAAACTTAGAATTCTAAAAAGATTTTTTTTTGTATTCGTTACAATCTATATGTATAGATTTTTTCGGACTGTTGTTCTCATCTTGGTTCAACTTTTGAGCACAACTGTTAACTATTTATAAGTTAATATGAGTTGTGTCCCCCTTCATGATTGGCGGTTCGGAGTAGATCAAGGGAGATGGCACTTTAATGGGAGTGATTTACATAGTGCTGGGTTATTGACCAATCGGGGCTGGCCTTGGAGAGCCACCATTGGTTAAATTAGCTTCCCATTTTTTTTTTTTGGGGGGGGGGGGCACTTTCTATTATAAGCTGAAGGAGTGAAGACCTAATGAACTGCAGATGGCCTTATTCAGGTGGGTGTCGTAAATGGGGAGTAGTTGGGATGATGAGCCCCCTTCGAAGTGTGGGGGCAGAATGCTGAAATGTTGTGTTCAAAAGATGGACCGAGATGACGACCACGGTCTGAAAAAATCTATACATATTGATGATCCCTCATCTGAAAAATTCAGAGAGTTAAAATCTATTCAAAGAGTTTTTCGAACAATTGAACACGTGTTTCGACCAATCCATTCTTCTGCTTTCTTCGGGTGTACTATCTGTGCGTAAAGAGATCTTTTTCTTTTCTGGTTGTGAAAAGAGAAAAATGGTAGCAAACAGAAAATCTTTTGTCAAACTCCTGTCCAAGTTGGAGTTGACTTTGTCCACCCCCCCTGTAACAAAAACAACAAGAACAATCCTCATCTAATTCAGAGGAGTAAACTCTTCACATTAAAGCAAACCGATACATAAAATTAACATTTCCCTGTTATGATTTGGAATCATGACCAAGTGATTGGTAAGCAACTCTCTTAGCATCTGAGCTGAACTGACAAGTTTTATATATTTATGAATTTATTTATTATATATACAGGGTGTCCCTAAAGTCTGGACACATAGGTAAAATGCATATTTTCAATAAAAAAAATTTGAACTACATTTTTATTTAATTGAAATATTAATAAATAACATCTTCAATGTGTTTTCCACCATTTGTGATGCAAAGTTCAATGTGCTTTGCGAGATTCACATGAACCCGATGCATTAACTCCATATTTCCGTCAATTTGAGCACATTCATTTATGATGAGTTCCCTCAAGTGTCTTGTATCTTTAATTTTCATTGAGTACACCTTCTCTTTTAGCATACCCCAGAAAAAGAAGTCCAGGGGGCTAAGGTCTGGTGAACGAGGAGACCATTCCACAAAAAATATAGTTAGTTATAAATAGTGATATTTCCTATGTGCCCAGACTTTAGGGACACCCTGTACAATAATCATTTTCAGTCGGAATAGAGGAGTGGAGTTTTACCCTGCAGCAGCCAGTCTTGTTTTTGTTTTTTTTGTTAGCAGCAATGTCTGTAATGTAGGATACAGATGTTTTTAATTCTTTTCTTTGCTAGACAGACACTTCTATTCCAGACAAAATTTTCTGTTTCTATTTTTCAAACTGGACTTAATATTTTCTTTGAGAAAATAAATAAAAATGAAGCTATTTCATGATCTCCAAAGGTTACTGCATTTCTTTAACCAGCAAATGGTAACAAAGCCTAACTCACAAAAAACCTCTTTCTGAAATTATCTGTCTTATTAGAGCATTACCACGTTCCCAACTGTTTTGTCAATTATGCAGATATTCATATCCTGAATGAAATGTCGCAACTTGGTCGTTTTCCAACTTCAAAGACTATTCTTGGAACTGGCTCTTGTAGGTAAGCTTTACAAGATGGGTGGCAGAAAGCGGAGACTTTTAATCATATCTTGCGTGATTGTTAATCATTAAGAGAGAAAGATTCCTGAGCAAAAAGACAGCTCTAATGAAAAAAAAAAAAAAAAAAAAATACACAGAAAGATCTTTATTATTTAGCTGTAATACTTATTTAAGGTCTACAACTGACATACCCTCGTTTAGCACGTCTGCCTCACACGCAGAAGGTCCTGGGTTAAGATTCCCAGTATGAATGAAGAGAGTGGTAAACTCTTCATTGGGACAAATTTCCCTGTGCACTCAGCAGCTAATAGAGTACACTCTAAGTTGTGTGATTAGGGTAGAAGTATCCCTTCGCTGGAGTTGCATCCTACCAAACTTGTAGGAATAAAGTCCAGGTTGCAAGGATCACTAAGCTAACGCATGCAACAGAAACCGAGACTTTGTTACTGGCCTCCATTTGGAGTTGTCTCTTAAGAGATAGGACGCATTACCTTTTTACTACTGACATATGCACTCAAACTCCAAGAATTGGTATTCACATACTAGTTTCAATGCCACTTATCTCAATGATTATAGCAAGTTTTTTGTTGTTTTTCTTTTTATATATTAATCAGCATTCATAATTTTGTACACAAGGAATGGTTTTTACTAAGAGGACAGTATTCAAAATGAATCCCAAGGAAGACAAACATCCTCAACAAAGATCAATAGAGATGAAACTGTGCAAGATAAGCTTAGAACAATAATTTGAGATCTTTCAGCAAACCTTAGAGTTTCTCTTTTGACTATTGTCAATCGGCTGCAATAAGAGAAGTGAAAGAATTGGACAAATAGACTCCATATGAACTTACAGAAAATCTAGACACTATTGTTTTGATGTGTGCTCATCATTACTTCTTACTTGCAATAACTACACGTTTCTGAAACATCTCATTACTTCTCACCATTGTTCCCTGCGCAATATTGAAATCAGTGCACAAAGGAAATTAATATGCACACAAAAGATTAATAGCTTACCAAGTTTTTATTGAAAAAAATATTGATTCACTATATCGAATTTAAAAGTGAGCATATACTTTTATCACTGGAAACAGATTTGCCCAACATAAGTTTTTTGCACACATACTAAAAATTAGAAGGAACATTGCTCCTAACATAAAATAGATCATTTATGATAATTGTAGATGCATATTTTGATTAAAAGAATATTATTTATTGTTTAAAATACAGTGCTTTACCTTTTTCCCTGTCAAAATCCAACTATTCATGTAGTAAAACTTAAAAGAACTATAATATTTGAATTAATTAAAATCTAGTTAGGAACAAAAATAAATACTTTATAACCATATGTCCAATAATGGCTGTTAAAGGGCTGATGATGATGATGATGAGATAGTGACAAGCAATTCTTTTTTTAATTCTCCTGAGAGGAAAAATTGCTGGGGCTAAAGTTTCTTTTTTATCTTGTAAATTTTCTGCTTTCTATTTTTTTAAAACTCGAACTCAACAAAAAAAGAAAAGTGATTCCGATTACAAGTGAGCACAAAACGCATAAATCTTCTATTTAATTAAACAAAACTGTATTTGTATTAGAAATTCATTCCTAAATGGAAAACAACTCCCATCACATACACCCATCATAACTGACAATTTTCTCAACTTCTTCAATTACCAAAATGGTTCCCAAAATTTTAATGTAGATCAGACATGGCCAATCTTTTTGATCTAGCAGGCCACAAGAGACATTTTTCATCTTTATTTGGGCCACACATTCACTTAAAAAATATAGATTGTATTACAGAAAGCATACTTAATTTCTATTTTAAACAAACATGAATTACAATTATTATATTATTGATTTGTGAAGCCAAAACAATTGTAATTTTACAATATAAATCATGAAATTGACTTTCTGAGAAAAATAAAATTTCAAATAAATGCCTAGATTGGACGCAGGCTACAAAAGATCTTGCCACTGGCCAATAGTTGCCCAAATGTGATATAGATATTAATAGGCTCAGCTTAGTCTGGTAGTGAGGCACTCAGTGAGGATGGAACTAACTAACGTAAAGGTCTGTGAAACTACCTTCCTAATCATCACTCTACTGCAGACACCCAAATCAATTTTAATGTAAAGAAATTAGTTGCCTTCATTACATGGTTACACAAATCTTCTTCATCAAACATTTAATATTTGGATGAAGATTCCATTACAGCTCAATGCAAGCAACTCAAGTGACATTTATTTTAAATAAACAACGATTATGTGACAGCTCAGCTAGTCAAGCTTTAGACAGGAATTTATGAGGTCTAGAGTTCAGTCTTTAACTTCTTATAGCATGATTTCTTTTGATAAAGACTATAATATGGGTTTGGTATCCAAGTACAGATTTTTGGCCAAAAGAGACTGATTAGAAGGTTTATACACACAAAATTGTAAACACTTTTTCTCCTTCAAAACTTTGTGACTGTTTAACTGTTACTATCTCTAGGAAGGCTGTGACACATGGCAATACATTCAAATCTGGCATGGCTGATCATGTATGGAGGGAGAGGGGTGCCCTTATGGAATGAAGTTCAAATAATAGACAGGGATAAAAATTGGTGAATAGGACGTCTGATGGAAGCGGCACACATACTTTGTTCAGTCAAATCAATTAGCCGACCAAGCATCAATATAAATGGCATCTGGGAACCCCTTATCAAAAAGGCTGTTTCTGTAAAGGTAAATAGGTCACCTAATCAGGGGGAAGCAAGTCGAAAATTTGGCACCAAAACATAATACCGATTTATAGGAATATAACCCCCCCCCCCACCGGATGTGATGTGTCAAGTCAAAAACAAGCATGTGTTCTAGGAAGTGATTCCACATACTAGAACAAAGCGGAAATGTTGCGAATACCTGAACATATAGACAAGAAAAATAGTCCGACCATACCACAATGATTAATACATTCTGTATAAGAAAATTCAGACACGAATAGAACGTAAACATCTATGGAATTGATTAAAATGCCATGGATTTGAAAATAATGATAAATGGTGACTCCAAGCCGATTGCTAGACGAAATAATGTGGATATTTTTGTACAAATGTAATATGATATAACAGTCCGTCAGGAAATTTGCTTTTAGTTATACATAGCACTCGGTGAAAGGAAATCTAGAATTAAATAATATAATCAGTCTAATTAGATCAACATTGCAAATTTCTTTCTGCTAATCTGGTTAACCTCTTTAAATTTCAGGATCTATCCAGTCAAAACTGGCCTAGGGCTGTTAAAACAAGCAAACAGAATTTAACAGATGGTAAAATTAATTTTAAAGGAGTTTTGATTTGACGCTGAAAGATTCTAAGAAAATGGTGCAAAACTAATTTACTTATAGTATACGTGGCTGTTTTCAGTAAAATAAATTTAAAAAAAGGTTTTGCATCGGTTTACTCTTAGCAATGATAACGTCTTTCACACACTTTTTATTTACAACGGGCTCAACTTTTGATGTAAAATATATAAAAAATGGCTTTCTCTCGTGATATCTTTCAATGCCAACAAATGCCTTTACCAGAAATTTCACAGTACCGAGTCAAAAGAATTGTCTAACATTCTGACAAAGATAACTGATTATTTCATATTCAAATGATAACATCTACAAATACAGGCATCGAAATTCAGAGCACCTGTTACAAGAAACAGCCTTCTCCTCAGATGCATAACCTCCTTATAAAAAAGGGAAAAAAAAAAGAAAGATTTTTGGGGTTGATCCAAAGAAATGGTATTTGGGGAAGACAGAAAAAAAAAGGTACGAAATGTTGAATCATCAGGGAGGCATTAACCTTAGACCATCCACTATTTCAATTTGATACAACAGTACAATTAGTCTAATAGGTTACTAGACTTGCATTATGAGTGGCCGCGCATGATAAGTGCCCAATGAACCATTATTTAAAAGTTGGTATTTTCGTTATTTTTAGATCTACAATGCTCAGTTTTTAAAAGAAATTTTGAAGCTTGAACCAGCCATTTTGAATATCCCATGAACTGGTTTGCACTGCCTTGATGTAATGTGGAAACCAATCAGCGGGGATCTTACTGCTCAAGCACGAACAGGCACTCTCCTGTGAGGTTACTCAGTTGGCAGTGAGACACCATTGAGCGAGCTTGTGTATTGCGTGACTGCCGCATTCACAATTGCTGGGAAAATCATTCTTCACATCTTGTGCAGGGCGTTTTGGCAAAAAAAATCACATCACCCAGGTCTCTCAGCCCCTGCCCTCAGTCCAGATTTGGCTCCTTCGACTTCTGGCTTTTCCCAAACAAATTTCAGACATTGGACGCGATTAAGGAGAATGCGATGAGGCAGCTGATGGCAATCCCAAAAGAGGACTTTGCAGACTGTTTTGAAAAGTATATTGGTATAAGTGTGGGAGTTCCCCAAGGCGAGAACTTTGAAGGGACCAAGGCGAAATTGCCCTAGATATAGCAGGTAACGAGCAGCTAGTGGGGCACAGGCTGTCTTGGATAGATGAATAACTACCTGAAAACAATGCCTGGAAGAGACCAAGTTCCTTGCTTGTTTAGCTCATCTCATCAAGACGGAAGGAAACGATGCAGTCTTCCCTTTCCAGCAGTTTTGGTAGATTTTTTCCACCTCCTCCTTTTTATTCTGGTTATCCAGAAAGTAACCACACCCAACAGTCAGCTACCTCCCATATAAAACGTACTTACTGGCTGAACACACACACATATATATCTAGTTAACAACACACGCATTATAAAACAGATCCACTGTAAAAAAAGACTTGCCATAATGGAAGCGCTTCTAATAAAATTTAAAAATCCAACCCTTAACAAAATCTCTTTTGGTCACGGCCAGAGAGTTTTAAATGTGTTCAACAACTAACATCTGAAACACCCTTCTAACAAATATTGCATTCACCCATCAATTGACTTGCACGCCAACTAAGCAACATTGAAAGCGCTTGTTCCGATATATCGTTTGGACGTTATTTAT
>VCCN01002007.1:2665243-2679214 GCA_006491835.1 Architeuthis dux
CCCTTAGTTTGTGTCCACTTGATTTTTTCTTGAAAGTTTTGACTTTTTAAGTGATCACTGCCCAATAAAAGGTGAGAGAAGTCACTCATTCATTGATCATCCCTTTTTTTAAAATTGTTTAATTAGTCACCCGGGCATCCCCAACACAGCATGCTGCCAAAAGATGTTGGTCACATGACAGTTTCTGTTGAGTAACTAACCAGACCTATTTAATTTTTTAACATTTCGATATTTAATTTATTAAACTTCAGTTTTATTTTTTAAAATTTTGAACATTTCTTGGAGTTGGTGAGAATTGTCCTATCAGCAAATTGACCCGAATGACAAATTGACCGGCAACCAATTTACCGACAACGAATTGACCGGATGCCAATAGGATATGTTTGGAGATCCTGGGTTGGTATATCAAGTGTCGCTAAAGATAGTAGGGTATATTTGGAGATCCTGGGTTGGTATATCAAGTGCCTCTCTAAAGATAGTAGGGTTGGAGATCCTGATAGATCAAGTGAATGGCATGAGCAAACATAAAAGAAAGGAAGATTGATCATTATATCTGGTGTAATCACTAAACTGAAAACTTTAGAATCAGAGACAACAATGAAGTGGCCTGGCTATTTCCTCACCACTTCATGTTTAAAATCTACTTCCTCTTAGCAAGCCAGTTTGACTGAAAGACAGCTTGTCTGTACAGCTAAGTGGTTTAAACTACGTGACAAAACTAACCGAAAGCTATTGTACTGTATTAACAAAAGATTAGTTCACAAGGTTTAGTAATAGAGAATTAGTGCTGTCCCTATTCGGACATGAAATCTGTAGAGTCATGGTCAAATATATCAGCATAATACAGAAATGACAGGATTATTTATATATGGATAAATTATACAAATATATATTTTAGTATAACTGTATTTATTTAAAAAAAAAAAAAAAAATGAATTTATTTTTTCATGTTTTGTTTTTAATAATTTTAAAACAAAGGTAAAAAAATGAATTTCTTTTTTAATATGAGAAACACCAGTTTTATTCATGAAAAATCAGAGATGCCAATTTTTAGTGGAATTGTTTTCTGCGCTACATCAGCAGCAGTAGTTGTAGTAATGTAAACACGAACGCTCAACACAGTAAAATCTTGGTTTACGCCGTTCCTCTCTTTCTGTTTGCTTTAGTGTGACAGAAACCAACAAATAAATAAAAAGTGATAACAGCTTTTATATTCTAAGATTCTGAAACTGAATGACACGTGTATCTCAGCACTAAAATTACAATGCATTCCTTTTTTGTAAATATATACCTAAAGTGTGCATTTTTGTCTAGTTTTTCTTTCATCTTATTTTTTGTTGCTTTTTTATTGTAATTTCACACCCTGTATCATTAGGAGCCTGTCTGACATGGACAATGCCTTTACCAATTGAGCTACAGAAGCCAAACAGCAGACGTCATTCAAATAGCTACATTCACCTGAGCATTACGATAAATAGCGACATAAATTTGAAAGAAAAAAAAATAGTCAAAAATTAATAATAATGACAATGCTTCATCTAAGAAATTTGGGTAACTTAAGAATATTGTGTCTATTATTACTACTACTACTACTACTAGGTGTAAACTAGCAACAAAAATAAGATAAAAGAAAAAATAGTCAAAAATCAATAATAATGACAACGCTTCATCTAAGAAATTTGGACAACTTAAGACTTATGTCTACTATTACTACTACTACTACTACTACTACTATTGTAAACAAGCAATAAAAATAAGATGAAAGGAAAACTAGTCAAAAATTAATAATGGCAATGTTTAAACTGAGAAGTTTGGACAAATTAAGTCTATTATATCTACTACTATAAATAGATAAATTAAGATTACAAGTCTGGTTAGTCACTCAATAGAAACCGTCATGTGATCAACGAAGGGGTGATCAATGAATGTTACTTCTCTCGCATTTTGTTGGGTAATGATCACTAAAAAAGTCTGAATTTTCAAAAGACAAGCATGAATGCTGCTGGACACAAACTAAGGGATCAATTTAGCATAAACTTACATTGTAAATTGAACATCTAGGCATAATAAGGAATAAATGTTTGAATTTTCATCCCTCTAGTGCCACTGGTGCAGCCTGTACATGTCATACATACATAGCCAACCAACAAGACCAACTTAAAAACTGAAGAAACCTATGTTGACAGTTTTTGTTGATGGTTTCTAATTATGTCTATTACTAACTACCACTTGAAAACAAGCAGCTTGTTTGTTGCAGCTGACTGTGTCTAAGCTTAGAGAATTGGGATATGTGCAGCATCCTCAATATTCACTTGACATTTCTCCTACAGATTATTATCTTTCCAATCATTTTGAACTTCATATCTGTGATAAAAGGTTCAATGATAGGAAAGCCATAATTTGTGCCTTATTGTTTCAAATGAGTTATATTTTGATTAAATATTTACCATTTTTTTGTTTATATCATCCTTCATCCTACTGTTCAAAAGCAATGTTTCATATATAACTAGCTAATAGCTCATTAGTAAATTTGACACCATTTCTTTTTTGTCTGTCACCATTTTCAGTAAAAAGAGAACCTTCTCTTTCCTTATAGACTCTACATCAGAAGAAGGCTGTAGAATGGATAGGCTGAAACACTGTGGTAACAACATAAAGAATGAGATCAATAGCCTGAACATCCCTTCAAATGATAATGACTCATCTCAAAATTATAGAAGGTACCTTTCGTCCATATAGATTGTATACCGGAGAGAGGCCATAGGATGGACTGACCGAAACATTAGGGTAACATCAAAAAGAATGTGTTCAGTAGTTTGAACAACTCCTGAAATGACAATTACTCATCTCCAAATTATAGAAAATAGCAAAGAGTTTTTTTATCATTAAGAACATACATCAATAATAACCATCACACTAAAGTCAGAAAAGCCCCAGTATTGACCAATTTTTAACTGAATAATAATAATGAATCAATAATACAAATTTTCTTTAACTGCTTCAATAGTTTGTTTTATTTTCTTTAATTCTATAACATTTTATTTACAGTAGCCTAAGGTAAAATTACCACAGTAGCCTTTTGTCTAAATTAAAACCCCTCTCTCTTAGAAGTTAAAGTTAATCATGCATAAAAAGAGAAGTTATATACACACAGTATACCAAGAAAGAGTTAAAATAGCAAAAATTTCACACACATGACCTGCTTATCGGTCAATATAGGAAGCAAATAAGAGTCGAGATGCAAAAAAGAGAAGGAATATCATTTCACTAATATTGATTTTACAGGGTCTATTTTGGAAAATAATTTGGAAGTAATTATGAAACAAGGGCAGATAACTTTTTCCTGGCCAAGCAGAACAAAACGCATTGCAGTCTGGAAAAATTAAATTAACCTTTGCCCCATTGTGTTATTCCGGGTGTTAATCATATTTCTCTCACGTCTCTTGTGTTTGCAGGTTCCAGAATCGAAACAATGGTATCGCATCTGAGGAATAAGGATGAAGAAGAAAAATGTTGACAATTCAAATGGCCATTAAACTGTCTGGGCAGAATGACCAACTGAGACAACACACGAGCCAGTCACTAGGATGCTGAGCCCGAGACTCCCTGTCTGGCATTTTTCGTTTTCCCTTTGTTTAGACAGTGATCCTTTGGGCAAAACTATGACTCAGCACACAGGTATGTAGGAGGCAAGGTGAGTGGGGAGAAAAAGTGTGGGTGGAACAATGGTAGGGGAGGGGAGGGGAAATGAACACTGACATTTCTTTTTGTTAGTTTAGGAGTAAGGAGTACATCTACCCTATCCCCACCCCACCAAGTACATAGCATTAAAAAAGATCAAGTGCATATCTGATTTTATCTCTGCAAATCTATATTTATTTACAAGAGGATCTCAATGATGAACATTGCGGATATTCATGCATGTCAAGAAACATCTCTTTATTGATGGAGACTATTTTAGAAATCATTCTGATGAGTAGTGGTTGATAATTTCAAATGACTTGTTCAATTTTTTAAACTTTCTTGCTGGTTCTTGACGTCTTCGATATAAAAAACCAAATAAGGAAACTAAAAGTGCGACCAGTTCACCTGACAACTTCATGGCAATCGAAAATTACGACTCCGGTTACAGATTATTCATCATTCGAGGTCGAGGGTGTCATTGTGTCTACAAAGGGAGACGACCCAGTAGAAAATATGGTCTCACAAGAAGGTGATGATGAAAGACCATGAAAATCAGCGAGTCACACAAATTTGTGGTATCCAACCAGACTGAAACCCAGTAATGAATGATGATAATCAAGTAATTAGGAGAGAAAATAAAAGTGAATAAAGAATGAAACTGCCAAATGGATGCTAGGCACAATAATGAACAAGGCATTCATTTTGTTGGTTTGTTGCAATTGCGATCATTTTCTTTATGGTGACAGGTTTATAGTATTATTTATTATGTTCACGATGCAATCCATTTTCTTATGGAAGAATTTATCACATGAGGAAGTAGTAACGTGTTCATATGATTATCTGAAATGTTTGTTATGTTACGTATTGTGTTATGTTTTATGTATTTCAGATAATAAAGATTGGCTGTATATCGAAAGTGTGTTATTGTTACTATGGACGTCAACAACGTTCATCATATTAGACATCTCCTTGACTTTCACAAAATCTCTTGTACCACTTGAACATACATGCACGTGACATGCATTCTTTCCCATAAACTCCAGTTGTTGCTCGATTTTTTAACAGATTTTTGCAATATCTCGGAAAAACATGTCTACTTCAAGTGATGTGTAACAGCGAACTAAAGACATGAGCAGATTGGAACTTTCAGGGGTTGTTTATGCTTGCACATTGGTCAATGTATAACACCAGGTATGCACATGTACGCTATGGTTTAACTTGCATAAGCCCAGTCTCATTATTTGAGAGCCACATCTTGTATTTATTTTTCAGCATAATCTCCTTCCTTGTAAATACATTTAATTTAGTGGTGAATATTAATCACATAGATTGAACATAATACAGTGAAAGTTTCAGATCAAATTCAGCTAATAACTATGTACCAGGCTATAGCCTTATTGATGCACCTTTGTACACACACATCTATATGTATACACACATACACATAGATACACACAAACACATCCATATGTATACACACACAAACATATACACACATCGATATCTGTATCTATCTACCAAGACACACACACGCAATATGTAGTTCAATTCTCATACTATTGTTCTCTTCCTTTATTATTGTGTGTATGAATAGACCTGGCCATTTTCACACACTTAGACACCTACATGTGAATATCATCAAATTATACAAACTAACATACAACCATTAACTTCAAATGAAATGGATAAAAAGGCGTTGCTTTCACCCAAACAATTTATAATTACAAAGCAGTTCCCAGTGTCCAGTTCAGCTAACAATTAGACATCCGACGAGAGACCACAAGTAACAAATACTGGACATTGAACATAATCGGATGAGACACTAACAAACTTCAATAGATATTCATTTCAAAGTCATGGCAACAAGTGCAAACATAGATGGAACTCAGTAGTAGAGCATTGGACTAATGGCTCCAAGATCCAAGGTCTCTAAGCTCATCCCATACTTGACATTAAAGATGATGGGATCCGACACTAACAAACCGACGAGGTTGCCTATTCTCCTGGGCACATGATGTACATATTGGAATTTCTAGAGTGTTTCCAGATATTTCTATGCTAAAAATATCCTATGAGTACAGGCTTCCTTTGTAGTGGCATAAATCCTGATTGGACCAACATATTATGCAAATCCTCATGGTATCTTGTGTTACATAGGCAATTCCATATTTAATATGCAGGGTTGCTCCCCAATCCTCTTGCTGAGAGAACCACTCCTTCCAAATGGATTGTACATCTGACAAAGACAAGAGAATGAATCTACTGGAAATGCTGTAGTTACAACACAACAAAAAGAATGAACTCAATAGTCTGAACAATTCTTGGAATAATGACTCAACTCAAAATTACAAAAAAGTATCCCAACATTATTGTTAATTCAGCTTTGCAACTAAGTTTATGTAAAGAATATTAAGAGGTTGGATTTCTGGAAGGGAACCACGAGAGAATGAGAGAGTTCTGATTGGTACAAAGACTTTGTAGCGAATGGTACCAAATATTATTGGGAAATTCAACAGGGAAGGGCTAATTGAGTAATAATAAATATGATTACATTGGAGGCAAAAAAAGACCAATTCACTCAAAAAGAAAAGAATGTATATGGGAGTGTCTGCATCAGTGCAAATTTGTATTCTTCATTAATCTATGTTAATATTATATCGGTTAGTTTCCTTTTGGTGAATCCTAGTCATTGAGTCAAGACCACTTGTAGAAGTTGCGCAGGATATTTTGGCTGTGGCTAGATCAAAGTGGACTATCTGTTCTTCTAAACCGGCATGGCCTCGAAGTTCAGAGAACCACGGCCCTTCGGAGGTCCTTGTGGCATGCTCGGGCATCGTCCTGGGAGAAGTTGCACAGGATATCTTGGCCAGCTGGTCGGGAGGCACTTACCATTAGCATGCTCAGGATTCGTCCTGAGAAACTTTTGGGATCTCCACCCCCTATCCCGGTCCTCATGGCATTTGTCTCAGTGACAGAGATTTGGAATTCTCCCCCCTCAAATCTCTAGTCATGGAGACATGGGATCCCACCCCCTACTGAATTTGGCACTAAATGACCCACCAAGTGTCGATGTACCATTACACAAAACAATAAATAATAATAAACCTTTGATAGTACATGTTAATTCCTTGTAGCCAAATTAGGTCTGTATTTTCGGATGTTTTCCAAATATGTTGTATTTGTTTGATTTTTTAGGGGTACACTGAACTGTTATCTTAGTACACTCTATTGTTGAGTGGGTCACACATTCTCGGTATTGACTTAGTCATTGATAACCATAATATTATGACTGACTTACAAATCTCAGAATTGTATTTCCTGTATAGTACACAATATACCAGTGGTCCCCAACCACCAGGCCGAGGACTGTTACCGGGCTGCAAAGCATGTGCTACCGGGCCACAAGGAAATGTTATGATTTGGCGATATGAAACGATATGAGTCAGCTGAACGTTTCCTCATTCCCTGTCACGCCTCCTATGCGCCCACAAAGAAATATATTTGACTTACGTGGCAAACCAACTGTAAAAATGAATGAATTTTGGTAGTCAATAAACAAAACTTTTAAAAAAATTAATTTGAGGTTTTCCCCTGAGGAGCTCAGAAGGATCTTAATATTAAATCCGTTAGATAAACCCTTTTAGAAACAAAATTGAGTGTATTAGACCTATCACCTATATTACAGTCAGGATTAAACTCCCAGCACCCCACCTCCCCCGTATCCCTGGCCGCAAGAATATTGTCAATATTAAACCGGCCCTCAAAGCAAAAAAAGGTTTGGGACCCCTTCAATACAAAATACGCCATTCTTGTCGGATTTTTTTTAATTTTTAAGACAGTGTTTTACTATTTGTATATTGGTAAGTTTAGACTAATTTTCTTGTGGTGTTTCTTTGTTTTAAACAGTGTGATAAAACAAAACAATAAAGACAAGGAAATTAGTCCGAACTAACCCCTATACAATGACACACTGTTACACTTAGTCTACATTTTTATATATTTTTGATTGTGTGATAATAAGGTAGTAGGTGTATGAGATCAGCAGTGGTAGATGCCATTAGGGTAGTAACCAAAATACTGAGCAAAAGTTAGAATGAAAGAAATTTTGTCTTGGTAATGCCATCTAACACGTAAACAACACACACACTTATATATATGCAATATGCAGCTCAATTCTCTTACACTTATTAGAAATTGTCAACCAAAACTGTCAAAATAGGTTTCTTTAGTTTTTGAGTTGGTCCGGCTGTCTGGCTATATATGTATCATGTGACGGTTAAAAATGTTTGGGATTCTTTGGTTGTCACTGTATAGTTCTTTTCTGCCTCCAATATAATCTTTAAAGAATATTTGATCACCTCAAATATTTCAAAGTAATGTCTAAAGTATATTTAGACACTCTACAGTTTGTTTATAATTGACATTTCATAATGTCAAACTATTGACATTTTACCTGACCTTTTGTGCTGAGCTGCTGTGCTTGAACACCTCGAGTTTTCAATGTCAATTACTCTAAATGTGTCTACACATATAACTCACTCTTCTTATATACACATATATTGTATGTGTGCAAAAGTTTTTTTCAACTGTGTGTTCAGTCACGAGTTTTCAAATAAAAGCACTGCACACACCTAATCGGTAGTCATCAAAGTGCAACACAATGGTGCATAAGAATCACAGTAGACCTTTATTTTCGGAGAATGCTCGATACCTACAGTAGAGCGGATATTTTATAAATGAGTTCTTATTGGTCCATAACAAACAGTACAGTTGGTTTCACAATCTCATGTTGCTGTACACAGCACCTAGCATTCCCAGATGGTCACCCATCCGGGTAATGACTAGGCTCGACATTGCTTAACTTCAGTGATCTTACGAGAATCTGTGATCTTACGAGAATCCAATTTGCTGTATACAGGAACAGGATTGTTCTGCAGCCGTCTTACCCTATGATCTGCCGCTGATTAACAGAACATCTTGCCAAGCTAGGACCGGATTGTGCACTCGGTCCTTTTTCACGCACACGCTGCTCTCCTTGGAGGACACACGACAGTGTGCTCTCCTTGGAGGACACACAACAGTGTGCTCTCCTAGGAGCCGCCAGACTCGTATTGAGTGGCAGCGATCATATTACATATTTCATGGTAGGCAGGAGTTATTTAATCATACACTTTGTTTCTCCATTCTCACGTTCATATTTTAGGCACGATTATAATGTGGCTCTTGATGTCGACAGTATGAAATCAAATGATGGATAATTTTTATATCCGACAGAATGATAATTATAATGACATTTATTAGTTGAGAGCCTATATTTGCCCAGCGCCAGTGTGAGTGACTGCTAAACGAGCGGCCTAAATCGTAAATGTGAATAAAGAAACAAACTCTGTGCGGGGATTGAACCCACGTCCACCTTGGAAGCTACCTTATACGCAGGTACTGCTCTAACTGACTGAGCTAACGAAGATCTCATGATAGGCAGGAGTTATTTATCATACACTTTGTTGGATTTTCCATTCTCATGTTCATATTTAGGCTCGAATATAGTGTGGCTCTCGATGTCGACAGTATGAAATCAAATGATGGATAATTTTTATATCCGGCAGAACGTGAGAATGGAGAAGCCAACAAAGTGTATGATTAAATAACTCCTGCCTACAATGAGATCTTCATTAGCTCAGTCAGTTAGAGCAGTACCTGCGTATATATATAAAAAGAATATTTTTCAAGCAGACATGATAGATTTGCATTCCAAAATCTTTTTACAGCAAAGGGAAATTCTTATTTTCTGTTCAGATATTCTTATTTCCTGAAATCAGTACGTAAAACCAAATCAAACTACTTTGAAGCATGTTCTGGAGTCCAATCCCCATAAAATTGCCAATGGAAAAAATATACTTATTACCATCTAGAAAAAGAAAGAATTATTTATAATCAACCACGGTTGACAGCATTCTATCTATTATAGCTCAAAGTAGGAAAAAATAAGGCAACCTATTAACATTGGTATCGAAATGTAAATGTTATTAACCTTTGCATGTCTACTTACATTAATAATAAACTTGACGAAAATTCAGTCACGGTCAACAAACACAGGATGCAACCGACTGCATTATTAACCAAGTCTTTAGTTGCTTTGATCTCGCAGTGCCTTGTGGGATATTACAAAATGGAGTTCATAAATGTCATATAACTAGGTTATTGTTAAGATCAGGATTACATAGATACTTAAACAGAAATAAGACTTCCTATGATTAAATATTGATTGTACAAGTGTGAATTAATAGCTATAAAATCAACTTTACGGCTTTTTTGTACAGTGAAGCAACAAAAGGTTTTCACAATGTTATTTGTTCGCTTACAAACCTAGAGTACACAAAATGGAGAATAAGCTTTGATGAGGAAACGGATTTGTAAAGCAATATGAGCATTTATTTTGTTTAGTCCTTTTGAGACTCCCGGGACGCATATATCCCAAGGTTTCTATGCTTCGATTTATATGTCCTGTAGATCTCTTTTAGAGGTCTACTGGGACATTTTAATTCAGGCATTAAGCACCCTAACAGGTTAGTCTTGAAAGGGTTTTAAGCTATGATACCCAATATTTGTTTTTATATATGTACTATATCCACTGGTCAGCGATTAGGAAATCCTAGGTATTTACTAAGTGTAGATTAGTACAGAGTGCCCAGTGCTGATCCAACTCACTACAGTAGTAATGATCTGCTAGACAGTTAACTCACAGAGAGCAAGAGAGAGCGACAGAGACAGAGAGACAGACAGAGAGAGTGAATGAGAGAGAGAGTGAGCTCATTACAGGCAAACATGCACTAAGTGCTCTCTGTTGACAGAAGCATTGTCCAATTGTTTATCAACCTTTTTATATTACCCATTGCCGGGTGTTGCGGGTGTTGCAGGTTCAGTCGATACCAGTACCAACATTAATGGTGTTGAAACAGAGGCATTATGATTACTTTTTACACAGTGCTTCTTCCCCAGAGTGATGAGAATGGAAAGGAGATGAGGAATGGTGTGGTTTGCGGATGAACAATATTGTCCACAACAGAGAAGAGGTGGCAAGCCATGTAATGACACTTTTCTAAAGATGCTGGCATCTGGTTTCTTTTCATTCTTCTTCTTCTTCTTAACACCACTTCAAAGAGCCGGCCATGTTTTGACAAACAACAACTTTCTCTTCTTTGCCTTCTTATTGTTCTAGCTTGGCCTGAAAAGAGTTTTTACACAGGGTTTTTTTCACAATATTCTTGATTCTCATACCATCTGGGATTTATCAAACTCTGCCAAGATGTTCCTTTTGGGTCATCTTGCCGGTCCCAAGCCCGGGGTAAAGGAGGAGATTTCTGTTACCCACAATCAACCCCCAAAATAAACAATTCACTTGATAACTGTCCCAAAGTGTAGGTGTAGGGATACTGGCAATTCGGATAAGCCAAAGAGAGGCCAAGAAGTGCTTCCTTTACGTGGAAACTTGAAAATTATCAGACTTTATAAGGAGAGAAAAAAAAGTGTATGTTGAGATTGTTAGGATCTAACAATGAATCTTCTATCCATCACATAACTTTTATTAGAGTATATTGTTATAATTGTTATATTTCATAATTACTTATTGTTGTTAATCTTTTATTGTGCCTAATTTATAAATTAGGCTTTATTTTCATAGGCATGTATGTATGGGAGAAAACATAGTATATATAGGTTTTGTTACTCACTACAGTTTTGGCATCCATTGGGGAGTCTTGAAACATACCCCAGCGGATAAGGGTGGTGGGGACTACTTTAATTTTAAAAAGAAGTGTAAAAAAATGTAACACATAATCAGGCCATCAGTTATCAACATTAGATGATATTAGCAAAGAATGTGAATTTAGAGGAATGCAGTGGGGGTGGGTAGCTTCAAATTAGGTGTGTTAGAATGTCAAGTGTGGAGAATGTCATTTGGGGTTATGTTTATGTCAGGTGTACTGCTGATCATTAGTTACTGACTTAGTTTTTGTCCAGGTATGACTACATTTGAAAAACATGTTAGAGAGAGAGAGAGAGATTGATTGAAGAAGGAAAGATGGAAAAAGAAAGAAAGATCAGGAACGGAGAAGATTAAGGTGAGAGACAGAGAGAGAAAGATAAGAGCAATAGTTTTATTTCACAAGGTGTACTACAATACTATAGATAATTAGCATCTATAGAAAGGTAATGTAGTTCTTTCCCACCTGCAGATGTATTGTTTAGCAAAACAGGATAGAAATGCTAGAAATATTTCAGATGAAAAAAAAAAATAAATAAATAAAAAATGATAGAAAGAAAAAGTGATAGAAAAAAAAATGATAGAAAAAAAAAAAACAATTTCTATCATTTTTTTTTTCATCTGAAATATTTCTAGCATTTCAGATAAAAAAAAATGATAGAAATCTTTTTTTCTATCACTTTTTCTTTCTATCATTTTTTTTTTTTTTCATCTGAAATATTTCTAGCATTTCTATCCTTTTGATTTTTTTTTTTTTTTTTTTTTAAATCTAAAATTTTGATATATTTAATGTAATGGAAACTAGAAATTTGAGAAAATTTTAGAATTTTTTCTTTCTATATTCACCTACTTGAAAAGGAAACTTATTTTCTAAAAATGTGGATTTAAAAAAAAAAATTTAACCCTTTTCTTATATTTATTCTCAGAAGTTGAAAACAGATCCAAAATTTATAGAATACAATAAAAATTAAAATTTGGACTTTTAATCTATTTACTTATTTGAAGTAAACCCAATATTCAAATGAATAACAATACACAATACCTTGAATAGTACAGTTTTGATTAGTGCGGATTTTTATGTAGTACAGTTAAGGTATTGCTGCACAAATTAATGTAACTAAGTATAAGCTGAAAAAAACAACAAAAAAAACAACATTAAATTATAATAATAAATTCAAAGCTCCAATTTGAGAATGATTTAAGATGTGCTCTCTCACTACACACAAACGAAGAACTACTAAAAGATATAACAGTGCGGTTTTGAACAGTACAGAAAATTTTGAAATGAATTAACCGCACTAATCAAGGTATACCGGTATAGAATTGGAATTAAAAAACTGGGTGTCTCTTCAGCTCAAATCAAACAGCCTTCTCACTTCAAGACATATTTTAAAAGTAAGATGATTCAGTCACTGTTTGGAGAAATGATTTAGTTACCATTGAATAAACCAGGTCACGATGTCCTCTCATTTGAGATCAGGCATATTTTCATAATCACAAACAATATAGAAGCAGACAGACCGTGGGGGTTATTATTGTGTCTGTCACTGTCCGTAACCCACAGCCTGGTTGCTCGTGACAAATCTTTACCTTTATATTTTCAATTATTAAATACTAAACAGTTTATAACAAGAAACTATGAAATTGAAAAATATTTTCAATTTCAGTGTTCTAGACCAGTGGTTCCCAACCTTTGGGTCATTCCCCACTTTTGTCAATAAGATTACTAGTATCCTCCCCTCCATTTATTAAGTTGCAACAAAGAATAATTTCAAATAATAACTTTATTTTGTGTATAATTAGACAGCTTTATACTAAGAATTAGTTTAGTTTTATAATTGTACAGCTGCCGCTGTGTATTTGTTACTCAAAGAAAGCAAGCGAAAATAATTAGAACACATCATTTGAAATTCCAATTTATTACAAAAAAGAATTATATTGTAACTGATATACACATCAATGTGATCTCGTCTTGTTTTTTTGCTACTAGTTCTTCGATTTGTGGGTCTATTAGCGAGAGAGCACATCTTTTGTATTATTATTATTAAATTATTTTTGATTGGTCAAAGTTTCAAATTGACCAATCAAATTGAATCTTTTAAAGAGGCTTCAGTAGATGTAATGTCCGTTTTCAACATCTTAACCATTTATAATTATTAATTTTAAATACTAAACTGTCAATTAATATTAATTTTTGACAAGTATTTTTTTCATCTTAATTTCAGTTACTGTTTATTACACAAGTAGTGTTAGATGTTATAATGTTTGAATTTGTTAGTATTTCTTGAATGGCCTCCATTCTACCTCTACAAACAATGGAACGTTCCCCTCCAGGGCGCATGCATTGGCAAAGCGTATGGAGATCCTGGGATGCCCAGTTGTCAGAATCCCTCTATCAGCCTTGCTAATGTAGTCCAGAGGAAAGCAGAGAGTGATACGTCTGGCATCAGCTTGGCTGCAGGAGCTGCCAGAAAGACTTCAAACTGGGATGTCCAGTCATCAGAATCCCCCTCTCGGCCTTGCTG
>VCCN01002007.1:2679381-2692601 GCA_006491835.1 Architeuthis dux
AGATAGAGCTTTATTTTTTTATTTTATTCATATGGAGTGATGTCATCGGTCAGTGTTTATTTCAACCATATTGGTTCTCTATTTTCTGTTTGAAATATAAATCTGCAATGTCTAGTGGTAGAAGAAATAAATGTTTCATTGAACTAACAATGCTCAACCGTATCACATTATTATAAGCTACAAAACGAACCGAGTACATCCATCCCTCCATATACAAATCTTTCAAAACAGTTCTAAGCTTTCTACTTTCAAGCCTCAGCTGATTTTTTTATGTTTTACTATTGTCCTACATAATCTTCATTCCTGTTGTCCCATAGATACAGCCCAGTATTTATCTGCCCCAGGGGGGAAGAATGTGACACAAGACACCGACAGGTACAAACAGAAAAAAAGGAAATACTTACCTATCCCATAAGAACAAGACAGATGACACTTGAGTCAAGTCTTAATGAGGGTCTTCATTCTTTACATTCTAGTTTTTCCCTTCCGCGCATGAAAGGATCCAGACATTTAATATTAAGAGAAAAATAGCCTACCTAGGGCAAAGCCCCCCCCCGGAACCTCACTCTTATCCCAGCATCCTTTCAATTTTCAAAACAGTCTCCAAAGTCCTGTTTCAGGATCACCATCAGCTGCCTCGTCGCATTCTCCTTAATCTCGTCCACAGTCTGAAATCTCCTCCCTTTCAACAGCAAAAAGCTAGAAGTTCCAGGGAGCCAAATCTGGACTGTAGGCCGTGCAATCGGTTCTCCAGATATTCAAAATGGTGGGATACTTTATGGACAGACCTTGTATTTTACTATCTATGCATAAGTTTTTAAAAAATTTTACAGTGTACAAGCTGGTTGGTATATCTGTCTACTGGACTGAAGCCTGTAAAATCTAAGGCTCAATATTGAGTTTCCAGTAATTTCTGTCAGAATTTGAAAAGAATCAGTGCTCATGCTATGCTCTAATAACCTCCTCAATAGACCAAGCATAGAAATTAACACCAGATGGGAGCCTTTCATGATGAACAAACTGATATTGGGTTTACGGCTCTAAATTTTCATTACCTTGTTGACCTATGGGACAATGACCTAGTGAATGTGTTGGTTAAAGTGTATCTAATTAACAGGTGGTCATGAGTTCAATCCCTGGGTCAGACAGTGGAAGCCATAGACTGATTCAGTGGAAAAAACAAAAGTAGCATCAGAGAGTGCATACCACTGTCAGGGGCAAGTAATTGTGGATGGATTCACCCCATAATTTAATCACTTCTTCCATAACCCATTGCCCACCCTTCCACAACATTTCATTGAGAACTTTGAGATATTGTGTGGACAGTCATGAGTGTATAATATAAATGTATTAAAAAAATCTTTTAAAAAAAGAAAAAGAAAAAAGAAACCAAAGATACCCCCCAAAAAGCAAAAAAATATCTCAGAAAAAAGATTTCTGGATCTGCCCCAAAACTAAACCAACTCTGCCCACCCTTCCACAAAATTCCATTGAAATTCATTGAGTACTTTTGGAGATATTGTGTGAACAGACAGACAACTGAAAACATATATTTCAACTTGGTAGAAGCAAATTAACTAGGAAGAAATAACTGATACAAGATATCTCCTCAAACAATCTATCTCCATTGATTGAATAAAGTGATCAGTTCAAAATTCCCAGAAAGGTTACTGAATACAATATGATAGACAAAAAAAAGAATGAAATCAATAGTCTGAACAACTCTTGGAATGATAATGACTCATCTCAAAATTACAAAAGATATCTTCCTTACAAATTTGTATACCGAAGAAGGCTGTAGAATGGATTAACTGCTGAAATGTGGTGGCAACAACAAAAAGAATGAGATCAATAGTCTGAACATCTCTTGGAATGATGAGGATTAATCTCAAAATTACAAAAGATATCTTTCTTACAAATTGAAGAAGAAGGCTGTATAATGGATCAGCCAAAACACTTGTGACTATAATAACCAAGATAAGGACACTAGCCTGAATAAATTAATGCATAAGCCTTTAGGCAAAAAGCAGTGTTCAATCTGATAAAACATTTATGCATTACTGGAAAACATTTTAACCATCTTAAATATCAACGGTAAACATCTCTTTCTAGTGTTAGCAGGTGTATGTAGAGCACAAAAATGGATATTCTTGTTTCTAGTACTCGTCATATCTCACGAGTCTATGTACATTTTACTTTACATGAATTTTTTTGTCCTGTTAAAAAGGAGTACATTTTTTAAAAGTCCCAAGTTAACCTGAATGCTGACTTGATGTCCCATAGGTACTGACAGGTAGAAAAAGAAAAGGGCAATTATTTACCTATCTCAAAACAATGTGACATATAACCCCCCCCCCCTCCATGCTGTAGAAATATGTAGGACAAAACATTTAAAAAATTCATCATTTTTTCTTCATGTCCTGACAACTCATAAATATCAGTGTGTCAAGACCCATATAATCAGATGCTCCGTTTTCATACCTGTGTTTAGTCTCAACAACATAACAGCCATACTTAGCTTGGAATTACCTGAAGATTATTGTCAAACTCCAGTAACAAGAACAATCCTCACCTAATTTAAGGGGAGTAAACTCTTCACTGTTTGTCTAGTCTATCCCGTCACGTTAAATCAAACTGATATGTAAAATTAACCTTTCTCTACTGTGATTTGAAATCACGATCAAGTGATTGGTAGGCAGCTCTCTTACCAACTGAGCTAAACTGACAAGTCTTATATATCCACAAATGTATTTATTATATATACAATACAAAAGTTGCAGTAATCATATTCAGTTGGAATAAAGTAGATAGTGGAGTTTGACCCTGCAGTAACCAGGCTTATTGTTATTAATTATTATTATTTGTTTACTACAAGCTGTTATGTCCTTCTGGTAGAACACTGAGTTGCAACCCGCAATGTCTATGGCTCAATACTAAATTTTAAAAATGAAATGTAGTGTAAAATATTTTAGCTTGGGAAAGCCTTCAGGTAATTCCAGAAAGATTGCGCTACCTTATACTTATTATGAATAATGATTTAACAGTAATTCTTTTGTCGTTATTTTCTATTAATATATCATTTAATAATGGATAGTGTATCAGGTTGTTACATATGAAATGTCGTTTTCTGAATAGTAAAATGAAGGATGATATAAACAACTGAAAATGGTAAATATATAATCAAAATATGACTCGTTTGAAGAAATGAGTTTCTGCCAATGATCCTCTAAGCCTAATATGCCATCTCTGTAATATTCTTTAGGTTTAGTGGTCATAAATTCAGTAAAAGCATGAATTATGACTTCTCTATTATTAAACATTTTATTATGGATATGAAGTTGAAAATGCTTGAAAAGATGATAATCTGTAGGAGAAATGTTAGGTGAATATGGAGGATGCTGCAAGACTCCATATCACAATTCTCTGTTTAGACACAATCAGCTGAGAGGTGTGGATTTTGGCACTCAGAGCATTTCATTCAGTTCTTGTAGGACCCATTTTTAAAACTTTTTAACCTTTATTATTGCCTCAAGATGACGTGAAATCCTAAAATCTCCAGAAAGTGCTCAAACAATTTTTCGTTGGTCATTTGCGACTGCTGTCAATAATTCTTCTTCATTAAGAACAGGTTTGGGCCTCCCTCGAGGCTTATTATCGATATCCATATTTCAAGACCTAAACCTATTGAATCAACACTGAACAGTTCGCACTGTAGTAGTTTGTACTTTTTACAGCATAGCAAACAAACTACAGCCCACTAGTGGGCAGTACCAGCCATGAGACCTCTGTTCTAGAGTTTTGTTTCCCCAAACAAAAATTATTTGGCAGCCTCAGAGTTAGGAGTTAAAAGTTATAGTGAAATAATTCCATTTCCCAAACCAGCAAGTATCCTTGTATCCAGAAAGCGCTGGGGCGAGAATAAAATTTCGCTGAACAAATTAACTGTGACAACGATAATGTTAGTCACAACACAAACATTTCAGATAATCAAATGTTTATCTAGATCAGCCATGGGCAAACTGCGGCCCGTGGGCTGCATGAGGCCTTCTTGACCTTTTTGAATGGCACGCTTAATTCCATGAGATAAATAACGTTTTATTAAAATTTCATCTAAGAAAAAGGGAACCTTTCTTGAAGAAATGAGAAACTTACATAATAAGTGGACAAATGACCAAGAACCAAAAACAGACCAAGACCATATGTTCTGAATCCCCCTCCACATTTAAAGAAATTAATTCATTAAACAACTAAACATTCCGGGTATGATACATTTAAAGGAGATATCAGAAAGCTTAAAATTGAAACACTAAAGAAACAGATCGGTAGCCTAAATACGCTTCTTTCTAAAAGGCAAACAGAGCTCAGCGAAATGGTGCATGCAAGCTATGTTGTTAGCAAAAAGTGTTCCTAACATTCTAAAAGTTATTCTGACGGTGAATTTGTGAATTTGTGGCCCCGTTTATCATTAGCAATATCTCATGCGGCCCACTGCTCGAAAAAGGTTGCCCATGCCTGATCTAGATCATGAATTCCCCATATGGCTATAATATCTGGTCAGTTGTGTTATAGTTTTCTCTTTATTTGCTTCAGGATGAACAAAATAGAATATGGCTTCTTTCTGTTCTTGGCAATAAAGAACTCATTGTTCTTTGATGTTTGGAGCGTAACAAGGTTTTCACACTAAAAAGCAAGAGCATTGAAAACCTTGTAGTAGTCTTTGAATTTCCTAGCAGTATTGTCATGATTATTTATCTATGACTATTTTTTCTTTCATCTTATTTTTGTTGCTTTTACACCTATGTGTCTTATTTGAGAAACACCACAGGAAAGGCTTTTATGGCCGAACTACTTATATAAGTCATAAAGATTAGAAGAAAAAAAAAAGGGAAAAAATAATGACAATGAAATTTCGACAACTTAAGACTATTATGTCTACTACTACTAAGTGTAAAAGCAACAAAAATAAGATAAAAGATAAACTAGTCAAAAAATAATAATGATGACAATGCTTCATCTAAAAAATTTGGACAACTTAAGACTATTGTTAAATAAGTATCATGTGTTATTCCCCTTAACAGAAGACTTCTGCTAGGGGGGCGCTGTTTTACGTTCTGGTCAACGACTGCGGTCAGTAATATGAATAAAGGATCTCTGTAAGTACATAATATTTTGTTGCATTTTTAATCTGTCATTAACCCAAGCTTACAACTATTACTACTACTAAGTGTAAAAGCAACAAAAATAAGATGAAATAAATAAATGACTACTTCATCTAAGAAATTCAGACAATTTAATACTATTGTTGGATTGGAAATATAAAATAAGCTCCCTATATCCTTTGGAGACTGTCTGAGACACTAATACTAGTAAATTAATAATGGGGTTACTAGTCTGACTAATTTGTGGAATAATAATCTTTTTTCTTTAAAGGAACAGGATGTTAGTAACTTAGTACTGAATGTTTTTAATTCTCAAGAGTTCAAAGTGATTCTGTAATGATAAAATAAAGTGTTTTACATCAGCCGCACTGTCATGTTTATATTTGTATCATTATACAAATAAATATCAACAAAATAAATATTTTAGGCTATTCTTCACACAGTTATTCTCTCATTTTATTTATTTTTACTAAGAGATGAGCAAGCTTTTTAGAAACCGTCAACCAAAAAATGTCACCATAGGTTTCTACAGTTTTTAAGTGGGTCTGGCTGGTTGGCTATGTATGTATGTATGTATGTGTCACACATACAGGCTGCACCAATGGAGCTAGAGAGCTGAAAATTTAAACATTTGCTTATTATGTCTAGAAAAAATATTTCTTGACTTTTTTGTACACCCCCCCCCCCCCCCCAATTTTTAAGGGGAGAGGTTCAATTTGCAATGTAAGTTTATGCTAAATTGATCCCTTAGTTTGTGTCCGGCAGCATTTGTGCTTGTTCTTTTGAAAATTCAAACTTTTTTAGCGATCACTGCCCAACATATGGCAAGAGAAGTAACTTGTTCATCGATCACCCCCTTTTCCAATTTCTTTAATTGATCACCCCCAACACAGCATGCTGCCAAAAGACATTGGTCATGTGACGGTTTCTATTGAGTGACCAACCAGAACTGTTTTCTTTATGTCAGTTGTAGGTCCAACTGAAAACTCCATTTCTAGATTAACTTCAATTTCACTTTACCTAAATAACAAACCTCTAACAATTAAATTGGCATAAAAATTGAGGCCCCAGTCAAAGGACAAACAGGATGCAAAAGGCAGTAGATAATATATGTATACTAATTATACTATTTATTATACTAATTATACTAATATATACACTTATACCCAGCTTTTTGAAAGTTCGCTTTATACTACTTTATACCACTTCGCATTTATGAAAGACTTACAGGTTTAGTACAGGTTTCTGCCACTATCTGAAATGGCGTAAAGTGAAGAAGTAATTACCATTAATTTATATCAGACAAATTTCTTAGCATTTCCAGACCGAAAAGATAACTTTTTTCTATGTCTGTCTGCCTTGATGTTGAAGGTTGAAGTTCATCATCTGCTGTGGCTGATGTGGAAATCTTGAAATATAACAGTATGCTTCACTGCTTAGCCTCACATTTTTCTATCATAGAGTTCTTTGTAGGCCATCAAAACCAGGTCTCAAAATTAATGTTGTCCTGGGGACGGTAAAAATGTGTTCAGGACGGACAAACATTTTCTGAGGGACGCCTCTGGGATGGAATCGATTTTTTAAAAAAAGAATTTTTTTAAAAATCACTTCCGTCCCGGAGGGGTCTGGGGAAGATATCTTTTCTTTTTAAAAAATTTTGTGAGAATTGTTTTTGTCGTTTTTGTTATGGTAGAAAAACAAAGTCAACTCCAGGCTACTAACAACGAACAACTATAGATGATAATAAAGTAAAGAAACAACATTTTGATTTTGGGACTGTTTATATTTTCTTCGGGATGGTTAAAATTGTTTTTCGGAACGGTTCCGGGACGATAGTGAAAAAATTAGTTTGGAGCCCTGCTCAAAACATCCTGCAAACCTGCCCTAAATTTACATGCCCTTTCAAATTTGACGTAATACTTTTGTGCAATCATTGCTGCACTGTCAACCATAGGGAAAATCTCACGCAAGGTTATTTTTGGGGTCTGGAAATCTTCAAAAATATTTCTTATATAAATAAATGGTAATTGCTTCTCCGCTTTACGCCATTTCATCTCATGAAATTTCATAGGAAAAAGTGAGTAACACAGTAGTAATAGCCTGCTAGATCATCTAGCTAACTATTAGCTAGGAATGAATAAAATAGACGAAAATTACAACATGAAATCAAAGTGAGAAATTTTAAAATTTGGCAAAAATAAGCATATCATTCGATTTTAATAAAATTTTTGATACTTTAAAAAAAAAAAAAAAAAAAAAAAAAAAAAATTTCCATTCCAAATTTCGGAGAAGAATATTTTTTTTTCACATGATTCCTACCCCACCATTTATTAATTTGAGGATTTATTTATTTTATATAATCATGCTTTCGTTGATATTTTACACATTTTACAGATATATCCCTCAAGATACTAATTATGTTTATCTTTTTTAGAATAATATCCAGGAACTGCTGGAACAGAACTCTTACTTTGGGATTAAAAAAAAACAGGAAAATTAAAATAATTGGTGCATTTAAACTTGTTTATTTTTCCCACTTAAATATATGTGTACTGTATTGTCTACCATATATTTTTAAAATCAGGCTTACACTCTTGAAATTCTTTTTCATACCTACTTTTAGTCAAGGTCAAGGAACCCTAAGTATTTATGATAAGCCTAGTCTGGCACAAGGCCACACGTTTAGGATACTCTGTAAGGATTGAACTCAATACACAGTAGTAGTAGTAGTAGTATTAGTCTGCTAGATCGTCTTGCTAACCCTTATTCATCAATATTTACTAAGCTTAGCTTCGTCTGGCACAAGGCCAAAAGTGTGGGGCACCCAGGGAGGCGCGAATTGATGACACAGTGGTAATGGTCTGCTAGACTAGCTTGCTAACCATTAACCCATGCAAAGGGACTCATCGATATTTACTAAGCTGTTGTCTATTGCCACCACAGGGCGCGGTATACTGGGTTTAACATTGAGTGGATGTTCAAAAGTTTGATGCAAGTCAAGTTTTCACAAGTTTGACACAAGGCCAAGTTCTAGCTGGTTACCTATAGTGTAACTTATGGGAAACTGTCTGCTTCGCTAGACGATTAGAACACACCCTTATTGTTTACACACAGACTTTAATAGACGGAAGACTCTTGTTTGTTTTCGGTATTGTCCCGAGCTTCTAAAACTGAGAAGTAGGAAGAGGTGTCTCAGTGGTAGTAGTGGGAGTGATACCCAACATAAGCTTAGCTTAGTTTGGCACAAGGCTACAAATGGGGAACACCTAGTGAGGACTGAACTCACTATATAATAGTAATGTTTTGCTAGACTATTTTGCTAACCATTACCCTATGCAAAGGCACTCTAGGTATTTACTAAGCTTAGATTTGACATTTGTCAGTAAGGAGATTATAGTTGGTGGATTCCTAGAAGAACTAGTTAAAAAAAAACAAAAGGTCTGGTTAGTCACTCAATAGAAATTGGTCATGTGACCAATGTCTTTTGGCAGCATACCGTATTGGGGGTGATCAATTAAACAATTGGAAAAAGGAGTAACCAATGAATAAGTTACTTCTCTTGCATTGGTTGGTTAGTGATCACTAAAAAAAGTGAATGCTGCCGGAGACAAACTAATGACCAATTTAGCATAAACTTAGCATTTAAATCTTTTTTTTAAATGAGGGGGCAGTGGACAAAAACACTGTTTTTTCTAGATATAATAATATTTAAATTTTCAGCCCTTTAGCTCTATTGGTTCAACTTATGTGTCATATATACATACATACATACATACATAAAAAGCTTAAAATTGAGTAAACCTATGTTGACAGTTTTGGTTGGTTTCTAAAATTTTCATTATGATTTATTGGTCTGGGTAGACAGTCTGTACAGTGGTCAATAGATATTTATCTGACAACCATGTTTTGTCTAAAAGGAAAAAAAAATGTCTGCTTTTAGAGCCAATCTGTATGTTCTATGTAAGGATCAATATTCTGTGTGAATACAGAAGAGCTGAGTTGGTTAGGATACTGGAAGAAATAACCAACACTTTGAAATTATGGTTTCAGACAATTCATATTAGGATAATACACCTGAAAAGGGCATGTGCCCAAATCTACCTACCTACACGACCTACCACAAGTCTCCTTCACTGTGATTCAATTTTATACACAGAGGATTAAAGATGTACAAATGATTACTCAGTGTGTGTGATAGAAACCAAACCAGAAATTGGAAATACAGTTGTTATATCTGTATAAAAATGTGTGCGTGCAGTCCTTTGAAGTACAGAGTGTCCCTAAAGTCTGGACACATAGGCAAAATGCATATTTTCAATAAAAAAATTTGAACAACATTTTATTTAATTGAAATATTAATAAAAAACATTTTCAATGTGTTTTCCACCATTTGTGATGCAAAGTTCAATGCGCTTTGCGAGATTCACATGAACCCAATGCATTAACTCCACATTTCCGTCAATTTGAGCACATTCATTTATGATGCGTTCCCTCAGTTGTCTCATAATTTTTATTACTTTCTTCTTTCGATAAAATCATATTTAATCTGTGGGGTCAAAAAAATATAGTTAGTTATAAATAGTGATATTTCCTATGTGTCCAGACTTTAAGGACACATTGTACAATAACTGAATCAATTTTAACCAGACTTTGTATATATCTTTTGAAGAATATTTTGAATATTTTTTAAATATTTTTTAAATATAGAATTTCACAATGATGCATTTTTTCTGATTGAAATATTTTTAATTTAATTTGATTAATAATGATAAAATTTATGTGTACAAGTTATGCTATTTAGGCTCTAAATGCATTAAAAAAACAAAACTAGGCTGTAACTTTTACACCAGATGAAGATATGTCCACTTTAGGCCTATAATAAACATTACTAGTGTAACGAAATGCACCCTGTGTTCGCGTGTTTGGTGTACGTGATCAAAAGCCCATATCGTATTACCGGGGCTAGGGATGTGTGTTAAACTGTACGTGACAAACTGGACAGATCGTATTACCTGTAGCCGTTAAAAGGGGCCCAGATTTGAAAATAGGAAGGAGTTGAGATTTGAAGCCGTTAGGACAGGTCGCACAAAGAGGCCCCCTGCCCGTCAGGGGTGAGGGAGGAGAGAGCCGGTTAGAAGCAGTTAGCGGTTTGACCAGCTACAGGTCGGAGGAGGAAGAACCCTTGATTTTCTTAGTAGTAATTAAAAAAGAGTGACCAACTCATTTAGAAAACTAAATAAAACAGAATACCATACCTCGATGTGACCCGCGAACCGGACCAGAGGAGACTCTTATATCGACGGAAATAAAACCACTGATTTCCAATTGAAGAACCTGAATTTTGTCGTCTTTTCTCTCCACCCACGTGGGAGAGCCTTTTCTTCGAAATTAATTTCCCTCCACAGAAAGTTCAGCTCCCGTCAACAGACCCGGACCGAGAGTCATCATCATCATCCATCATCATCATCGAGAGTCATCATCATCATCCGTACAACCAGCATTATACTACACTAGTTGGCTTTGTGGTATTGTATATATTTTAGTTTAAAACATTCCTCTAGGTCCACTGAGTATGCATGCCAAATTTGGTTGGGCGAATCAGACTTTTAGCATTATATAGATGTAAATCAGATCCTTATTATCGGGATGAGAGTGAACACAGAACCCTTAACTTCTTTTTGCAAAAGTGGAAACCATATGTGAATTTTGCACACATATACTGCCTATTTGGGGCCTACTGGAACTGTTTTAGACACTGGGTAAAGTCAAAAGTTTTAAAAAAGAAGTGGTTCAACCGAAAATCGACCATTGTAAAATAATGCGATACTTGGCATGATTGAAACACAAACACTACATTCCATTGAATTTTATTGAAAAGAAATGGATAAAATAATATAAACTATATATTATTCATTATTCCAACTTTTACACAAGTTATCTATACTAAGTCTGTCCAAAAGGTATCCAGCCCTTTAATATTAATGAGAAAATAGTTTACCTAAGACAATGGTGCCGTAGTCCCCTTCAAACCTCACACACTTATCCCAGCGCCCCTTCCACTTTTCAAAACAATCTCTAAAGACCTCTTGTGGGATCGCCTTCAGTGGCCTCATCGCATCCTCCTTAATCTTGTCCACGGTCTGAAATCTCTTTAAGAAAAGCCAGAAGTCGCAGAGAGCAGAATCTGGACTGTAGGGGAGAAGGGGTGGGAAGGCTGACAGACCTAGGAATGGTGCAATGTTTTGCCAAAAATCCCTGCACAAGACGTAAAGAATGGGAAAGCTTGATCATTGTGAATGTGACAGTCACACAGTACACAAGCTCACTCAATATCGTCTCACTGCCGACTGAATAACCCCAGAGGAGATTATTTGTTCACACATCAGCAGTAAGGTCCCCTCTGATTGGTTGCCAAGTTACATCAAGGTTGTGCAACCAGTTCTCAAGATATTCAAAACAGCTGGATACTTTGCGGAAAGATCTTGTATACACATACTTATTCCAGGTAAATCAATCTGACATTGCCCACGAATAACCATTGAGATCATAAAAATAAGAATTTAAAAAAAAAACATTTGTTAGCAAATGTTATTCCCCTCCAGTGGTTCCCAACCTTTTCAAGGTCATTCCCTGCTTTGGCAATAAGATTACTAGTATTCCCCCTTCCATTTATTAAGTTGCAACAAAGAATAAATTCAAATAATTATTTCATTTTGCGTATAATTAGACAGCTTCATAATAAGAATTAGTTTAATTTTATAATTGTACAGCTGCTGCTTGTGTATTTGTTACTCAAAGAAAGCAAGCGAAAATAATTAGTTAATAATAATAATTAATTACCTAATAGCCTTATTCCTCTCTTGGGGCATTGGGAACCACTTCCCTAGTCACTGTCACAGAACAGTGAAAACTGGCTATTGTATTTGTCGCAAAGTGAATTCTGGTAAGATAACACGAGAACACAATTTTCTGTAGTGTGCATCTCCAAGAAATTTCAGAAAAAAAAAAAAAGAAAAGAAATTTAATCAAGAAAATTAACAAGTTAGTGTCAGTATTTCCACTGAGTTAAACAGATTCAAATTTCTTGTTTGCCTTTTATAGAGACAAATGAAGATTGGAAAGTGAAATTTAGTGTCATTTTGTGCATCCATACAACAAATTCTGTTCAATGAGATGAGAGAATAAATGAGTCGACACTACAATAGCTTGTAAGAGATCTGTAAGAGGGAAAGCGTTACTTCCAAGGGACTGCACTTCTTAACTTGTACCTTCAGAATACCACAAACTCTTTTATTCTCAGTCTTACTATCAAAGATCAAAAAAAAGTATCTGTTATTTCTCTGTATTTGATGAAGAAAAAAAAAAAACGGGAGGAAATCCATTTTGATTTTAAAAGTTCACTTAGCTTTAATAAAGGAAATATTTTATGTTTGAACAAAAGACATCACTAAATATGCTGAAGTTAAAAAACAAAAAAAAACAAGAAAAACTTACTTCTAATAACTCAATAAGTTAGCATGTAAAATTTCATGAAAAATGACCCAGGTAGTTCCTGAGATTTTAGTGTAGACAGTGAAATTAACACTTACGTCCAAATGTCATTTAGAAGTATAAAAACAATGCGACGAGATCAAAAGTTTAACACCTGTATTTTATTCCACACATATTTTCTCTGATGAGCACCAACACCCACGGTTTTGCAAGATAAATAATTACGTCATCCAAAAATATAAAGACGCAGAAAAAGGTAGGTGTAGACAGAGTGATTCATAAGATGGGTTGAGATTTTTACTTCAGAAACCAAGTTTATTATGTTTTATTCTGGCTAGGAAAATATTGATGTCTTGGCTATCAAGTATGTGTTTTTGATTGATGTTTAAGGTAAATGAATGGACTGATTGAAGTTCCTTTGTTGCTTCCATTTGCAATTTGAGTGGCTTGAATGAAAATAACCCATGATTCTGTTATAGCTAATGAAATTCAGAGACAAGTTGCCTCAAACAAATGTCTGTCTACCAATCTCTTCCTATCTATCTTCTCAGTCTCTTCATATCTCTTACC
>VCCN01002007.1:2781048-2792467 GCA_006491835.1 Architeuthis dux
AAATTGCGTTTCAGGGCATATCAGCTACTGAAATTAAGAGTTAATTTTGTATGTGATCTTTAAAAATAATGTGGTTTCTAAAGTTCTACAAAAGATATACTGAATACACACACATATACAATAGTGTGGCTCTTTTTAGCCAAAAATTTTAAGCCAATTGTGCATTTTGTGATAAAAGCATATAATTTGGTATCGGCAACATATTGAAAATTCATGATGGCTCGATATCTAAAAATTTTTTTAATGCCTTTGGCTGTAAGTGTACCAAATTATATGATTTTGTCACAAAATGCACAATTATTTGGCTAAATGCCCCACTACAACCAACAATTCTTTACAAAATGTTTTCTTGCATACGGGAAACTCACTTTCATTTGAATTTGGCTCCGATTCTAAATACTCTCTTCTCAAATTAAGGTTACGATTGGGTAATCAGGAGTAAAATGTATTCAAGAATATATAACAAAGGTATATTCAAATTTCATCATCGATACTGATTATATTAATACTAGAATATTAACCCGACATCTGACGGTTTTTTAATACTGGGAATATATTTATACATTATGGATAATAATGGGTTTTCTCTTTTTTGGTCATCCATATTTAGCTGTCCTATAGAAGCATATAATTCTACGTGGGCTTTCATCATTTATAGGTAAGGAAAATTGACTTAACACTCACTTTACAATTGAAGTGATTTAACAAGGAACAGACATACGTTAAAAGCAAATGTATTTTTCACTATATTTCTAGTAAAAAGACAGAAATATTCTTTTCAAAATCCAGTTAATTAAAATTGAATTATTTTCATTAAATCCTAATTACATAAATGCTACTTTATTTCAGGAAGATTTTTAATTATAGAGATTAAATTCTCAACAGACATAATAAAAAACAGTGTGACATGTTTTGAGCATTGCAAAGCTACAAACCATGGCATTTATAGATATAGATATGAATAATTCATTAATCATTGGAGGGTTTCGTCTATTACTTGGTAATGATAGAAAACTTATCACCCAGCATATTGACCCCTACTTCAAGTACAGGGACCCTAAAATAAGTCTAAAACCTGCTTAAGTAGGTTAATATATTTTAAGGTATGATGTATTTGTATGAATTCCTTTTAAAATTTATTATAGATGATAGAATTTCAATTTAAATATTTAGTGTGACCAAAATCAGTGTTACAAAGCCACAAACCATGGTGTTTATGGGTATAGATATGAATAATTCATTAGTCATCGGAGGGTTCAGTTTATGATTTGGTAACAATAGAAAACTAATCCCCCATCATATTTACCCCCACTTCAAGTACAGAGACCCTAAAAGAAGTCCAAAAGCTGCTTTAAGTAGGCTAAACTATTTTAAGTAATGTATTTGTATGTACAGGGCTGTGCAAAGCAGGCATAAGGCCTGGACCAGATGGGAAAAGTAGGCCCACCCCTCCCTATTTCAAACTGCTCATCAAATATTTTGTAATCAGTGTTAAATACATATGACTTATGTATGTTTTTTGTATACTTGCACATGTAATGCAGGGGTGGGTCCAGCCTGTTGAGCTGACCGTCTTACCAAGTGTTTTTCTTTGTGGGGTTACAGGGGCATTCTCCTGCAGAAAATTTTGAAAATTATGTATCCATAATTGACTCAAACTGTGTTTCAGGGCATATCAGCTACTGAAATTAAGAGTATTCTAAAAGTCTATTTAAAACATGTTCTAAAGGTTTGGTATGTGATCTTGTCGAGCTGACTGTCTTCCCAAATTTGAAAATTGCATTTCAGGGCATATCAGCTACTGAAATTAAGATAAATAAAAATATTCAGAAAAATTCTAAGGATCTTGAAGGTTGTCATGTGTTGAGATGAAAATATTTAAAAGGCATTTTTTGCACATACATACACTTAAGCTCACATGCCACACACAAACACATACCACATACTCACATGCAGACGCATGATGCATGTGCATGATGATAAAGATACACTCAGGGTTAATTGGTATTTCCAATAAGGCAGACACAGAGATTGATCAGTAGATTTCTGTGTACCCACACGTCATGGCTGGAAGTTGAGAGATGATCTTACTCGGAGTCTGGTCCACTGTTATGTTGTTCACACCGGTCACAAGGGTTGTTGAAAAGAAGAGATAAAGAAGAGATAAAGAAAAGAAACAAAATGCTTGTCTTTGCTGTAAGATATTATTTTTGTATAGCGGGGTGTCCCGGACTTGGATAGAAAGGAAACTCGAAGACTTGCTTGTAAAAATATCTGGATATATTTTTATTACACAACATACATCTTTGTCGGCTGGAGAGTGAAGAGTGGGAGAGAGATGATAAGAAGAACCGCCAGTCTGTCCCCAACAGGGACAGCGGTCTTGTGCCTTTCGGATCCGCTGATGTCTGCGTCTTCTTTCAGTGTCGAGATTTCTGTCCGCTCTCCTTTGAGTGTCGGGTCTGCTTTATAGTTTCTCTAAGGTCTACTTGGTGTCAATCACGGTGTCAATCACCGGTTCCCATTTCCTGTTTTGAACACTGATGATATTTAGACAATATACCTATTTCCTGAGATGACTGGGTTCACTTACATTCCAGGTGTCCGGAAACACATATCATAACATTATAAGTCACTGCATTTATTTCTCACTCTGTTAGTAGAATTGTTAGTCTGTTCTCTTTCTGTTGGTTGGGAATGCATTGGGTAGATGAACACTATTTATTCGGACAGCAATTCTAGTGGCAGGCTCCTGAATTTTGCCGGAATTTATAGTTAATCCCTGGATACAGGGTTGAGGAAGGGGTGGCCACGGCTGAAACTTATCATCACATACAATATCCTGTTTATGTGTTAGCTGCACTTCTTGGAACGAAAACAGGGAGTTGTCAAGTTCTCAAATCATGTTTTCCTGTCCATTCTGGATTGGAATCACAAATTAATCAGGTTTCCATCTCACATTTCTTGACCCAAACTTAGGAAACCCAAGTCGTGAGTACTTTTATTCCCAGGACCTTACAGCTGCATCAGAGTGCTGTCCTGAAGCAAGGATGTTTTTTTTCAACCCAGATACAGATGTCTTGGTTCTGGCTGTTGCACACCATGAAAGGCTCTGCAGGCAAACTGCAACATGTATAATATAAGGTATTTTGGAGATTGAGCCAACTTGGATTGTGCTGGGATGAGACAAGGCAGCAATATTACCGGTATTCCATGCATTAACTGGACAAAGTTGGAAGATTCTCTGGAGTAGGCAAAACTAAGTGGTTTCAACAGTACATGAAAGTTGACAGGAACATCATCTCAGCACTGATGAAACTGACAGAGGAAGGTGACCAGGATGTGAAGGATGTACTAGCCAACTTTGTATTTTTTAACATACTTCCCAAAGGGCATCCATATAACAAGAATTCCTGACCTAAGGTGGCATCTGTTTTTCAAACATCTGGCAGAAAGCAGCAAGATGCCTCCTAAAGTTGGTGCCCTTGAAGAGCATATTGAATGTGTGCACGCATAGAGTAGGGTGTGGTGCCAAACCACTGTGATGTGGCAATGTCTGTTCGACCCACTCACAAATGGCTATTATCAGAATGAACATTGTGACTACCTATCACCACGAAGGTTCCACCTGCCCCACAGGCCATTGTAGAGTTGGTCAGGTGTCAGTGTAAATCCCATTGCACAACCCAGGTGTTCATGCAGGAAAACACAACTTGGCTTGCACAAACCTTTGTTTGTGTGGAAGTGATTACAAAAATGATGCAGACTGTAATGCGAAAATGAAACTCAGGACAGTGATGAAGATCTGTAAAAGCATATAGCATAACTTATAGTTCAACCTGACAACTAACAATGCTATTTTCTTGCTTTATAAATCTATACCTATAACTTCAAAGGAATTGCAACATGTATTATGTAATAATGTTATATCACAAATGTAAAGATAATGATTTTCAATTACTTTTTGTTTGCTTTTCTATAACCCTGAGCACTATTTTGAGGCCTTTATTGGATTCCTTCACCCAGAAAACATAAGATTAGCATACTTAATTAAGTTCCTAGGTTGACTAGAAACCGAGATAGCACAAATTGTGTATTTTACGGCATCTATTTTAAAAATCCAAAATGGCAGCCATGCAGATGTCTACACAAATGCCAACATTATTTTTTTGATTCCCCACGCTCTGAAGATTCAAAAATGTGTGATCTTGCTAATCTACAAAAACTTTGAACAAAAATACATATTGAACTGATTAATAGGGCAAAATACGGGGCCATTTTGAAAATCCCAAATGGCGGCCCTGCAGATGTCTGTGCAAATGCCAACATTGATTTTCGGATTCTCCATGGTCTGAAGATTCCAAAAATGTATAGTTTTGCAAATCTCCAAAAACTTCTCATGAAAATACACAGTGAACCTGACTATAAGGTCCCTTCTGAAAACTTCCAAAGATTGACATCGGTGATAAACGAAAAATTTCCTATCGCAAAACACAGTCATCAAATTCATTAAGTTCCCATTTCTTTTCAATTTCAAATGATATCATAATTGTATTTTAATTGTTTTCTTTCTGAAACAATAATTTACACATGAAACACACAACAATTTTATCAAAAAATGCAAAACAAACAATTTATTTTAATACAAACTGCTTCCAATTAGAAAAAAACCCTGAATTTATCAAAAAAATATTTGTATTTACCACTTTTCATCTAGAAAACTAAATATTAAGAAATGATTTAGTTTTTATCCTTTTAATCTTTTCATTCAGTTTTGTCAATGTTCACTTTACTTTCACTACTTATGAGTGTGTGTAAAAAAAAAGTTTAACTGACAGAAAAAGCTAAACATTGAAAAATGACCAAAGAAAGTAAATAAAAAGATTAACTTTTTTGTTATTTTGATTTTTATAAAAGTGCTGGAACCTCACCATCGTACCAGTGAGAAGTTTATCAATTAATATCTTAGACATTATTAAGAGCAACTGAACAAAAATTGTTTATTATTTGTAATAAATTATATATTTTTATTATCTATGTTAACAACATAGGTTTCTTCAGTTTTTGTGTTGGTCTGTCTGTCAACCATTTCAACAAGTTTGTGGTTAACTTCAGTTAACAAATGTTCATTATTTAGTTTCTGATGGCCAGTTGCATGTGGTGGGGGATGATTCTGGATTTCTTGTCGTCTCTGGCAGCATTTGCTGCCAATTCGAGAATCTCAGCGGTAAGGTCAGTTGTTCCATTGATGGCGTCCATCTTGGCATAGTAGTCCTTATGCTGAAGACGGTGGGAGGGGAATTGAAGTCCGGCACGGGATGAGCAGGTCTTGCTCTTTCCCTTAACTTTTCCTCCTTTGCCACGTCCTGACATTTTGCTGTGTAGATTGGAGTAGATGTGAAATCAGAATGAAGGCTAGCATTTCAGACCCCAAAAAGGGGAAGACCCTTTTTGTTGAAGTCTGGTCAGCATGGCTGTTGAGTCCGAAGAGATAGAGGAAGGGATTTTGAAGTCTGCGGTCCTTTTTTTAAGCGCTTCTCATTGGTCTTGTCTCAACCAATGGGAAAGTGTTCAGTTTTAACCCCTTAAACAGGAGTGGAAATTTGAGGAGAAAGGAATGGTGATAATATTTCCAATATAACCCTCTGTATAAAAGCTTTTTAAAATTACATTCCCGTTGCTTCCAGTTGCTTCTCGTATTTTACCACCAAGGCTTTTTTGTTGTCCATCTAAGAAAAAGTATTGTCTATTATTTCATGAATTGTTCAGAATAGTATCCTCATCTTTGTTATTTTGATCCTTATGTTTTGACCAGTGCTTTTGACCAGTATTCCCACAGTATATGTTAGTGATGACAAACTTTTTTTTCCTGGCAGCATTTTGCTAAAATCATGACTAATTTATAACTTTTACTTAATTGTATTCATAGGTTTTAAGGCAGGGGTGTCAAATTCATGTACTATGGCAGGACAAATATAATGTGAGTAGACAGTGTGTGGGTCAGATAATATAATCATGAGCAATTCAAGATCGCATATTAGGTGAGTAATATAAAAACAAGAAATGTGGATTTATTCTATTCACGTGCTCATGTAAAGCTCTTAAAAACAAACAAACGTGAGGCCTGTGGGCCACATGTTTGATACCCTTGGTCTAAGGGTTTTTATCTTTTTAAAGACAAATTGCAAATAAGTAGTGGTCAGCAGTTGTTTCACAGGTTATTAACAGGATATTAGCTATATAAAGTTATAGACAATGGTTATTAGTTTTCTGTAAAGATTATTGCCACTAAATATTAAATCCATTGCCTTCCTGATTAACATTAAACAATAACTGGACAATGGCTAATTCTCCCATATTTCCTGTTAAGTATAGCATATACATATTCTGACTGAGGCCATTAATCCTTTGTTATTTTGCTAGCAAGGTGACCCTGTTTAACCTTGAACAGAAAGCTTTTAGGATGAAAAAGTCTTTTTTCTCATCAATTTCTCATGTGCTTTAAAAAGAAAAGAACTTCCACTAGAACTCGTAATGTTGTAGGGAGGGGAAGATGGCGGTGGCATTCATTAATCTGTCCATTCTAATTCTCCTTTATTTTACTTGAGCAATCTACTTATATAATACGCTAAGTGTATGTCTATATTTTTTGTCTGTAACACAGAGGGAAATAACATTCATATTTTTACACAAGAGTTACTTCCCTCAGAAGATTATTTCATTATTTTGTTAGAAAGATGACTGTACATAATATTATTACACTGAAAGATTAAAACAACTTAATCTAGAGACCCTTGAATACAGAAGAAAACGAGCTGACCTACTAGACGTCTATAGAATCCGTAACAACATACATAAAGTGGATACTGACGTTCATTGCACAAAATGCCCTGATAAGAAAATGCTGATTTCATCTATCTGCAGTAAAACCAGAGGACACAGCCATAAACTACAAATTCAGACCTCCACTGGTGTTAACAAAGTGAAAAAACAGTCACATCCAAGAATATCAATATTTAAAAAAATAATCTTTATTCTGATATCGGATTCATACCAAATTTAACTACCAATTTTCTTATTAGTTTAAACCCAGCCCAAATACACTGAAGCTGGCTTAATGACGCAATTAACTGCTGTCCAAAAAAGTCTATTTCAAGTATATTCAAGTATATTATTTGGATTCTGTGACAATTTCTCAATTGAATTAGCTTCACACTTTCTCTTTCTATTCTAAGCTTTTACATAATTGCAATTGCAAAATTACTCAAGTATTTTTATCATTTTTTGCCGCCAAGAGTAAACTAGTTTATTATAATCCATGTCCGGTTGCTAGGCTCATCTAAGCTTCACCAAAGCCCCATTGACCATACATTTCGGGAACACTTTCTCTACTCTGTCTGCTTCTAGCCTCTCCCGACGCAGGACGTGGGGTTGGACTTCCCCGGTTTTGGAATCAGAGTTGTCCGTCTTCTTGGCTGGTTGCCAACCAAACTGAAGGGCCAAGTCAATCCTGTTATTTACCCATTGCTGGCGGGGGCAGGGATAGATGGATTCATGCCTTTCCAAAGAGCATTAGTAAATTTTGTTGATCACTAAAAAAGGTCTAAATATTCAAAAATTTTGTTGAGGTCTGAATTTTCAAAAAACAAAGGGCATTAGTGTCTCAGCCAGAGATTGAACTCGGTTCCATTTTCTGTGCTGTTAACTATTAAGCCACCCACACCTCCGCTCAATGATGAGCAATGGTGTAAAAATATTCCTTTGTGAACTGAGTGTTTTGTTTGTCTTCTGCTTTATATAGATTTGATTAATATAGATTTGATGAAAACTCCAACAGCTCTCATTAGTCACTCAATAGAAACTGTCATGTGACCAATATCTTTTGGCAGCACGCCGTGTTGGGGGTGATCAATTAAAAAATTGGAAAAAGGGGTGATCAACGGATAAGTTACTTCTCTCGTCTTTTGTTGGGCAGTGATCACTAAAAATGTCTGAATTTTACCGAAAAAACTAGTGGACATAAACTAAGTGACCAATTTAGCATAAATCTACATTGGAAATTGAACCCCCCATTAAAAACCTATTTCGGGCGGAATTTTCAAAAAAAAACCAAAAAACGTTTTTTCTAGACATAAGGAGTAAATGTTGAAATTTTCAGCCCTCTAGTTCCATTGGTGCGACCTGTTCGCATCATACATACAGCCAGACCAACTCAAAAGCTGAAGAAACCTATTTTGACAGTTTCTAACTAAAATGATAGTTCAATGAATCACTAGAAGGTAGTTTTTAAGTGATTCTTCTCTGACTTCTGTAAAGAGTGTGAATGTTGCTGGACACAACATTCTTTCTAGACATAATAAGGAGTAAATGTTTAAATTGGTGTGGCCTGTACATGCCATACATACATATATACATACATACATACATAGCCAGCCAGCCAGACCCACTTAAAAACTGAAGAAACCTATGTTGACAGTTTTGGTTGACTGATTCTAATAATAGATAAAATGAGAACTTGTTAAAACAGTAGTTTATTCAACAAAGCCTTGCTCTCTAAAAAGACCTTCATACTGAAATAACAAATGCGATCAGACTTGCTGCTAAAAAAACATCCTTTACATTCAAGATGATATTGGATATGTTGAAAGTTAACGCTCCAATAACTAAATATTCTGTGTCTTGAATAATTTTAATTTCATTTGCATTTTTTATATCTTATTCAGAAAAGAAGCCGTAAAAATTAGTATTTCTAAAGAGTAAAACGTGAATTGTATGTATTTTGAGTCTTTTTCCATAAGCAATGCAGTAAACATGTCCTTTTGTGAACTGCGTGTTTTGTTTGTCTAGTACTTTATATAGATTAGATTTTGAAGCTGGAGATAAAAAGAAATCATATGATATTGCAGTTAGGGTAATTTTATTCTATCTTCTGTTGTCTGCTGCTATAAATTCAGCTATACAGGTATACAATCTACTAACCGAAATTCTGAAAACCAAAAGTTCCAAAAACCAAACCTTTTTTTCCATGGATGTTGTCTGCACACCAAAGCTCGCGTTTGTTGCCAAACATGACCTGGCGTGACATATGCTCAACTAAGGTCATCTCGTTTACTCCTGCTGTGCTCTACTGGATCACAGAGCACAGTGAAAGTTACCATTTTGGTTACCATTGTAAGTTACCATTACCATGCAATGCAGTTGTGTCTCAGTGCTCCTACTAGTCAGACGTGTCTCAGTGCTCCTACTAGTCACACGTGTCTCAGTGCTCCTACTAGTCAGACGTGTCTCAGTGCCCCTACTAGTCAGACGTGTCTCAGTGCTCCTACTAGTCAGACGTGTCTCAGTGCTCCTACTAGTCAGATGTATCTCAGTGCTCCTACTAGTCAGATGTATCTCAGTGCTCCTACTAGTCAGATGTGCCTCTGCTGCTCAGGGATATTTTTTGGTAATTTTTTTAATTTGAAGACTGAGAAAATGTTAAAAAGAGCTGCAGATTTCCCTGTGGGTAACAGTGAGAAGCAAGGTGTAAGCATCTGTCATTGTCAATACGGTACTGAATTCTGGTCCAAAGGCTTTTGGATAAAAGATTATGTATGTGTATTAACCAATTTTGGGGGGCCTCAATATTTCCAGCAGAAATGTTTTGTGATTGGTTCTGCCTCCTTGTTGATTGTAGGATGACATTTTAACTTTAATAAAAATGCACTGTGTTAAGTATCATGAGTTATTCCCCTTAGGCAGAAAAGTTCTTATCCACTTCTGCTAAGGGGCGCTGTTTTATGTTCTGGTCAACAAGCAGCCATATATTACATTGTGAATAGTAGAAGAGAGAGCTTGGAAGGACACAAGTGTGTGGTTGACCGCGGTCATTGTGAATATATGAATAAAGGATCTCTGTGAGTACGTAATCTTTTGTTGCATTTTTAATCTGTTAATATCTGTCATTAAACCAGGCTTACACACTGGATTTGTGGTTTCCACGTTTTTGTTTTTTTAAATTTTGGATTTTTAATTCTGATTAAGCCTCTATACAGTATCGCCCATAAATAAGTACACCCCTACCACTATTTTATAGAAAGTTAATTTACTTCCAAACCAAACATAGCAGGATTTTATTATTTCTAGTGGAAGATTACACAATAACAACAAATATTATCAGGTATTATTTATAACCAAACTATACAACATTGAAATTTTGTTGCCAAAAATATGAATATGTTGCCTTCCAAAGATGTGTATACCACTACAAAAAATATTTTTGGCAACAGAGTTTCAATGCTGTAGATTTTGGTGATAAATAATACCTGATAATATCTGTTTTTATTGTGTAATGTTCCACTAGAAATAATAAAATGCTGCTATGTTTGGTTTAGAAGACAATTAACTTTCTATTAAAAAAATATCTTTGGCAACAGTTTCAATGATGTAGATTTTGGTCATAAATAATACCTGATAATATTCGTTTTAATTGTGTAATGTTCCACTAGAAATAATAAAATCCTGCTATGTTTGGTTTAGAAGACAATTAACTTTTTATTAAAAAAATATTTTAACTTTCTAATAGAAAGTTAAAATATTTTTGGCAACAGAGTTTCAATGCTGTAGAGTTTGGTCATAAATAATACCTGATAATATTTATTTTTATTGTGTAACTAGAAATAATAAAATCCTGCTATGTTTGATTTGGAAGTAACTTTCTATTAAAAGGTGGTAGGGGTGTACTTATTTATGGCTGATACTGTATTAATATACGAGGTCCGTCCAGAAAGTATCTAGCCATTTAATATTAACGAAAAAATAGCTTACCTAAAGCAATGGCACCTGAGTTCCCTTTGAAGTACTCCCCTTTGGCCGTGGTTGAGTGACTTGCATGTTCCAATGATCCGGAGAGTTATGCTGGCGAGAATTCAATTCCTGGTAGGTCCAACCAAGTAGGACAGGTCAAAGGAAAGGAACTCAACCAAACCTTATTCAACCACCCCCGCCCACCGAAAGGGAAGAATCTCTCACTAAAGTCGCAAGACACTACTTAAAAAAACCAACTACTTAACAATATCTCCAACTAAGACCAGTTCCGGCATTAAATAACCTACAAAAAGGTTGACATGCCGCTAAACCCAGCAAACCAAACCACTTTTCAAAATAGTCAGCAAAGTCCTCAAAGTCAAATCTGGACTTTCGTGGGTGTTGACAGACCTGATTGAGGCAATGTTTTACCAAAAGTTTCTGCATGAGACATGAAGAATGGGCATTGGGAAGTGACAGTCACACAGTACACAAGCTCACTGTCGACTGAGTAACCCCATGGGAGAGTGTATGTTCACACATATGCAGTAAGGTCTCCTCTGATTGGTTGCCAAGTTACTTCAAGGCTAAATAACTGGTTCTCAAGATATTCAAAATGGCTGGATACTTTCCG
>VCCN01002007.1:2819496-2833790 GCA_006491835.1 Architeuthis dux
GTGTTGTGATAAAAAGCAACAATAATAAGATGGTCTAAACTAGATGGGTGTATAGACCCAGAGTTTTGTGATGAAAAGCAAAAATAAGATCAAATAAAACTAGTAATATAACAATAGAAATAATTATGAGTTTATTAACCCAGTGTGTTGTGATAAGAAATAGCAATAATAATATGGTGTAAAACTAGTAATAACATACTTGTAATAATGAAGAGTGTATCGACCCAGGGTGTTGTGACAAAAGCAACAATAATAAGATGGAGTAAAACTAGTAATAAAATAATACGAGTGAATAGTCACTAGTGATGATAAAAAATATTGGTCTTAAAAATCTGAAAACGATCATCAATGTATTTTACAGCGAATCTATTCACAGAAATATGTTTGTTTATTGATATGTAAATGTATGTATGTACACATATCCCTGTACATCTCTTTGACAAAATAATGTCTATGTTTACATATGCAGTTTATGCATGTGTTTGTCGGCCAACAACTTGTTCAGGTGATTAGATCATGACAGAGGAATTCAGACTATCTATTCTCCCTGCCAATTTCTGCGTTATGGCAAATGACACATGACATAAAAGAAAGTTTGAGGAATGTACAAAGAAGATAAGGGCTGATAGAAACCGTCAACCAAAACTGTCAACCTAGGTTTCTTCAGTTTTCAAGTTGGTCTTGCTGGATGGCTGTACAGGCCACACCAATGGAGCTAGAGTGCTGAAAATTCAAAACTTTACTACTTATATCTAGACAAAATGTTTTATTTTTGTTTTTTGAAAAATCCCCCACTAGATAGGTTTTTAGAGGGGGGGGGTAATTTGCAATGTAAGTTCATGCTAAATTGATCCCTTTGTTTTTGTCCGGCATCTTGCTTTCGAAAATTCAGACTTTTTTTTAGTGATCACTTGCCAACAAAAGATGAGAGAAGTAACTTATTCATTGATCACCTCCTTTTCCAATTTTTTAATTGACCACCCCCAACATGCTGTGAAAAGAAGTTGGTCATGTGACAGTTTCTATTGAATGACTAACCAAACATGTGTTCTTTTTTATTTTTCCTAATTCTTTCCTTGATTTTCTTCTTTCCGCTTTTTCTCTTTCATATAATTATGGAGGAAAAAAAAAAGACAAAAATTTTCTTCTCCATATTTATTCAGACAATTCCAGTATCTTCCTTTCTAAGAGATATGTATGCACAGCCATGTTTTTTTTAATAAGTGAACTTGCATTGATATAATATTTGCGACATGCTTTTTGCTTATCCTGTACTTCAAATGCTACTTAGATATTCCATTGCATACTTCTTTCTCTTGTTATAATTAAAACATTCTGTTGGGATTTTTGATAGATGTTAAAAGAGCGCTCTGATCGAACAAGTGAGTAAAAACAAACACGTACAACAACAAAGATTTTTCCAATATCCAAGCTTTTATTAACAGGGAGATTGAACGGAAAATTATAGAAAAAATGCTTGCAAAGGAATATGCCCTCGCAGAACTTCAAGAAGTCCTTATTAACATAATGTGAAGTTTGAAGTTCGAGTTGTTTGAAAAGTTCTTTGATGATTCTTGATATTTGAAGATTGAGTCCCTGGGATGAAGTATTGATCAAGCACCCCCAAATTGATAGAATTGAAATGGCCACATTTTGCCTCAACACCGTTTGACATCACTGCAAAGTTAAATCTGTGATTTTCCCTAAAAACACATTGTATATGTTTATCTTGGTAAGACTGCAGACGTTTCAGTGATGTCATCTGATGTTGAGGCAAAATGTGGCTGTTTCAATTCTGTCAATTTGGGGTTGCTTGATCCATACTTGAAGATTTGATGAGTAACAAGGTGTTATGATATACTGCCACAAAAAGGTTATTCCGGGGTCAAACACCTGTGCGGAAATGTAAGTGACCAGGTCACCTTAGGAAATAGGTATATGCGTGGATGTCCAAAAAACAGGATGTGGAAACCGGAAATGACACCTGCATGGGCGTTCGAGAAACCTATAAAGCAGACCTGAACAGAAAACTCAGAGGACTCAGCAGAGGACTCACTCTTCATTCTCCGGCCGACAAAACTGTATGCTATGAAATAAAAATATGTCACATATTTTTACAACCAGCTTTTGAGTCCTTCCTTCTTTCCCAAGTTCAGCATTTCCCTCCTACAAATGAGCAACCCACAACGAGACGACCCGTGGCGGCAGAACATCCTAAAAGAGGTTATACAAAGCAAACAACAGAAGTTCTGGGTGTAATTTGAGTTGATAAGTCTTGAAGTCTTGAAGTAAGTTGATGTCTTGAAAGGTGATCGTTACGGGTCAATCCATGTATTTTGACAGGGTCGACCTTTTAACATTTAACTTGAGTTTTGTTGATTAAGGTTGAAGTTTTGAAATAACTGATTTGAGTGTGAGAATATTTTTTGAAAGAGTCGCCATTTGACTGACTTGGGTAATAAAGGGGCTGGTACTTTGGCCCAGCCGTCGTGAATGTGATGACGTCAAACAAGATATACAAAAGACAACCTACCTTTTTTTCTATGTAGAAACACAAGGTGAACAGTCCGTTCTTTCAGTTCATCTGTTTCTTCTTAAGTATTAGCATTAATTAGTGGCTTTTAGTAGTGGTTAGTAGTTGAGACAATAGGGAGGAAAAATAGAATAGAGTGTGGTTAGCATTTAGAAGATTTAGCTGATCTTTAGATATGGCCTGATTTAGGAGACCCAAATAGATACAACCAGTCTTGTCCACGAGTTTACTCTGACTGGTGATTTTACCTAAAAGTGTGGCAAATTCGAGACGCTGAGGTTGACGGCAAGGTCAACTGTCTAGACAAGCCGGAAGTGCTTCTAACAATAGCACAATCCAACTCCTGTTGTACAGAGGTTATGACAGTGAAGATGTTAACGGTTCGACATGTTGGTGAGAATTGAGGAAGTGTGAAAGAAGGTATTGACCTGCTGATGTTTAGGGTTCTTATCACATGATCTTTTTTAGGGGCTCTCAATTCGGGAGACCCTGACCAATGAACAAAACACGTGTCAGCAAGCCCGGAGCTCCCTGCAGGGTGGGATCAAAAAACAAAGGCACACAAGAAAATTCCAATAATTCTTATTGTTGAATATATATTCTCTGTTCCTCGTGCATTCTTTTAATGTTCATTTTCCTTGTCTTTCTATCCTAAAAAAATGTAGAAAGGAAAATACATGAAAGATGGTGAAATGGAGAAAACCTTCTTCAATTTAATAACTTTTTAAATGGTGATTCTCTTTTGAAATACACACACAATTACAATCTTCATTGGAAAACAAGATATCTCCTTCTTATTGTACAATATTGTCTCTATATAACAAACATCTACAACTCTACTATTGCATTAGTTACCAACTATTTGGGACTAATTCTACATCATAACAAATATCATTAGGAACAAGGCTGGTTGCTGCAGGGTCAAACTCCACTCCTACTTCTATTCCAACTGAAGATGATTACTGCAACTTTTGTATTGTATATATGATAAATAAATTTGTAAATATATAAGACTTGTCAGTTTGGCTCAGTTGGTAACAGAGTCGCCTAGCAATCACTAGGTTGTGATTTCAAATCACAGTAGGGATATGTTAATTTGATATATCGGTATGGTTTAATGTGATGGGATAGACAAACAGTGAAGAGTTTACTCCTATAAATTTGGTGGGGATTGTTCTTCTTGTTCTTGTTACGGGGGGGGATAAAGTCAACTCCAACTTGGATTGGAGTTTGACAATACTGAAGAAAGTACTGGATTCTTCTTCTTTTTATTCCTTCTTCTTTCTCCTTTCTCTTTCTCCTTCTTTCTACTCTTTTCATCTTTTTTCTTCTTTTCTTTCTTTCATTCTTTTTTTTCTCATTCTTCTTTTTACTTACTCTTTGCATCTTTTTTTCTTATTTTTTTCATTCTATTTTTTTCATTCTTCTTTCTCCATCTTTTTTCTTCTTTTCTTTCTTTTGTTCTTTTTTCTTCTCATTCTTCTTACTCTTTCCATCTTTCTTTCGCACAAAACATGAGAATTAAACCTACAATTACTTTGCTCTTCAAGTGGATGAATGTCAGGTGAGTATGTTTCAGAAGACCGGAACAACGTGTGACACACTCACTGATTTCAGACTTCCACCTGGGAATTTCCCATTGTTACCATTTCAAGTCTTTTTTCTTTTTTCACAGTCGGATGAAAATGTCTATCAATGCTTTTAAAATACAAAAATGCAAAAACATAATCACCACACAAAACTTAAAGACTTTCCATTTGGCTTTAATGGCTGTAAAAAAGTAACTAAAACAATGACAGGTCTGTTTAATCACTCAATAGAAACAATGTCTTTTGGCAGCATGCCGTGTTGGGGATGATCAATTAAAAAATTAGAAAAAAGGGTGATCAATGAATAAGTTACTTCTCTCGCCTTTTGTTGGGCAGTGATTTAACATTTACTCCTTATTATGATTAGAAAAAATGTTTTGTGTTTTTTAAAGATTCCCCCCAAAATAGGTTTATAGTGGGGGGTTCAATTTGCAATGTAAGTTTATCATAAATTGGTCCCTTTGTGTCCAGTAGCATTCACGCTTGTTTTTTGAAAAATTCATTGATCGACTCTATTTTTTAATTGATCACCCCCAACATGACATGCTGCCAAAAGATGTTGGTCACATGACGGTTTCTATTGAGTGACTAACCAGACCTGCTTTTCTCCCACTTCCTTCATTTTGGAGTTAGTGCATGATTCGGCCATTTGCTGGAAATTGAAAAAAAATGATGTGTGAGATATACGCGTACTTGCAAGTTGGAATCAATTTATTCCTTTGTAAAAAAAGAAAAAAAGAGATTTAAATAACATAAAACAAAATAAGAACTGTAAACTGATTGGTTCAGTGACCAATCAAATGATATTAAGTGTGAGTTCAATGAAAAGCTGATGTTTGATTGTTTCATCAGGACTGGAGTAGAGTTTATTGGTGTTTTGCAGCCGATTTGAGGTTTTCCTAAGTGCAGCAATGAAGTATTGGCTTGTTTTTAAGTTCTCCTTTATATTTGCTGCTGTTTTCATGTTAAAACAAAAAGGAACAATGAATAAGTTACTTCTCTTGCCTTTTGTTGGTCTGTGATCACTAAAAAAACGTTTGAATGTTCAAAAAACAAGTGGGAACAACCTAGTTGTTAAGTAAGTATCATGTGTTATTCCCCTTAGGTTGAAGACTTCTGCTAGGGGGCGCTGTTTTACGTTCTGGTGAACGAGCAGCGTGTTAATCAGTAGGAGAGGGCGCTCGTAGGACAGACACACGTGTTAGGTTGATTACGGTCATAATATGAATAAAGGATCTCTGTAAGTACATAATATTTTGTTGCATTTTTAATCTGTCATTAACCCAAGCTTACACTAGTGATCAATTTATCATGAATTTACATTGCATATTGAAACCCCACTAAAAACCTATTTAGGGAGAGAATTTTCAAAAAACAAAAAAATAATTTTCCCTACTCATTGAGGGGAGTGTGTGCGTAAGATTTCAAGATTCTAGTATGAACGGTTAGGGCTGGGTGAAGTCCATATACATAAGATACATATAAATGTCAGAACTCATGAATAACCTAAACTCAGCAATAAACCAGTTTTGTGGGTAGCGGTGATGATTAATTAAACCTAGCAATAAACCAGTGTTGCGGGTAGCAGTAATTAACTAAACCCAGCAACAAACCAGTGTTGTGGGTAGCAGTGATTAACTAAACCCAGCAACAAACCGGTGTTGTGGGTAGCAGTGATTAACTAAACCCAGCACCAAAGGCACCAGAGGATGTACCAAATAATTTTAAATTTATTCTATATTTTTATTTTAAAATGCAAGGAAGATACAGTTTTAAAGAAAGTACAAAATTGTTATTTTGTATTTAAAATCAAAACACAATGACAAATGCTCACAGTAGACTCATAAATTATAGTGTATTTAAAATCAAAACATAATAAATACGCGTGTTATTTATTTTACATTTTAAACGCAAAATGGCAGCAAACACGAAACAATTTAAAAATGTATGAAGCACACAATTCAAAACACGGGGAGATTGGTCGAATAAAGGAGTCTTGAAAGTTTTTCCAAGGCCATGCGATAAGGTAGGAAAATACCAAAAAATATAATTAGATTCAACTTTTATCGCACAAGGGAACTGAAGAGTTAAGAAATTTAAGAAAAGGCGCCTCTCTTGAAGAATTTGCTCAGAGGGAGCGACCGTTCCCCCTGCTCCCGTTCTAGCTACGCCCCTGCTTGTGCTGTACTAATCTAAGATTAGTCAATAACTTGGCACCCACTGTCGTCTACTGGCTAGTGAGCTTGTCTTGCAGACCAATTAGCTGGTGTAGTAAGTTTGATCTTCACTAGTGGCTCCACTACCATGGCCTCCTGTAAGACACAGTTAACCTTAGTAAATTACTAGTCAACATCACCACCACCTAGGCAAACAAACGATCAACTGTATTCTGGTATCGTGCATACAAAACAGGAAGAAAAAAAGAAGAAAAACTTCAACCGAACCTCTTTCTTTAATTTGAAGCCTCTTTTCACTGTGCTTTCTTCTCAAACCGAAATAAGCACAGCATTCTTTCCAGATAGCAACAAATTGAAATTTCTTACCAAAATACATTATGTTAAAAAAAAAGACAAGAACCGTAAGTTCAACGATGCATCCACCATCCGTGGTAGCGGTAGCAGGGGGAGGAGGAGGATGAGGGAGGAGGAAGATGAGGATAGTTCACCCGAAGGTCTGGACCAAGTTTCATATCAATCCAACATGATACAGCCGAGAATATTGACATTTAGCATTACTAGCTGTGATAATAGTAGTAGTAGGAGGAGGAGGAAGTGGAAGATGAGGATATTTCACCCGAAGGTCTGGAACAAGTTTCATATCAATCCAACATGATATGACTGAGAAAATTGACATTTAACATTACTAGTTGTGATAGTAGGAGGAGGAAGTGGAAGTTGAGGATGGTTCACCCGAAGGTTTGGACCAAGTTTCATATCAATCCAACATGATATGGCTGAGAAAATTGACATTTAACATTACTAGTTGTGATAGTAGGAGGGGGAAGTGGAAGTTGAGGATAGTTCACCCGAAGGTTTGGACCAAGTTTCATATCAATCCAATATGATATGGCTGAGAAAATCGACATTTAACATTACTAGTTGTGATAGTAGTAGTAGTAGGAGGAGGTTGAGGAAAATGGGGATGGTTCACCCGAAAGATCTGGCCCAAGCTTCATATCAGTTCAACATGATCAGTATTTAGTCTCCAGCCAAGTTTCACGTAATAAATGTTTCCATATAGAATCAGTAGTTAACTACTGCTATTCTGGACAGTATTTTAAAAAAAAGAAGTCTACCAGAGCTGTTCATGATGTTTTTGAAGGCTTACTTCCATCCATTGGTTTATCTGTATCATCCCTTCCGAAATTTTATATTTAACATATTAGGGACCAACCGACCAATCAAAAAGTGTCTTACAAAGAACTCTCAAGATACCTTTTATAATTTTGGGATGAGTCATTATCATTCCAAGAATTGTTCTAATTATCGATCTCATTCATTATGTTACTTTTGTTGTTACCAGAATCAAACCTGTCAAGTTTCAATGTTAAGAATGAGTGAAAATCAAGTGGACCCCCAATGAAAATGATGGGTTGAGATTGGCTAAAATTGCGTTTCAGGGCATATCAACTACTGAAATTAAGTGTTGTCTAGAAGTCTATTTAAAACATGTTTAAATAGTCTTTAACAACACTTCTGATTGAACAGAAAACATTTATAATGTTTTACGACCAATGTTTATTAGCTACTACCTGTTTATAAAACTATTTTATTCATTTGACTTCTGATCTTCGAAGAGTGAAAATGCTTTCACAGATGACTGAATTTTGAATCCTACCGTAGTGTTATTTGACCGGAATCTGACTAAAATTGCTTTTCAGGGAATATCAACTACTGAAATTAAGTATGTCTAGAAGTCTATTTAAAATATGTTTCAAAGTTTTGTATGTGATTATTTAAAATAATATGAGTTCTAAAGTTCCATAAAAATAGATTTTTTTTATCAGAAATCTAAACCAATTTAATAAATTTAACCCTTTTGATAAATTGTGTGAGAATTTTCCTTTAATGCGTGTGAGCGTGAGAATGTTTCAAAATGGGCGTGTCTCACACAGAATGTGTAAGACTTGGCAGGTATGCCAGAATACTTTGGTCAATAAGTCTGTAGCCTGACACAATTACTAGCTGAATTTTGATCTGAAATTTTCACTGTATAATACTCAATCTATGTGAATAGTAGAGAAGCGTTGGCGAAGAGAAGTGCATTGATAAGGAAGGAGATTATGTTGAAAAATAAATATTTCTTGTGTAAAATAAATGTTTTTTTATCATCAGGCTACAGACCTATTGATCTACCCTCATATGTAGATGCATCCATAAGTCCATAGCTTGACATGTATGTTAAGTATCATGAGTTATTCCCCTTAGGCAGAATAGTTTCTATCCACTTCCACTAGGGGGCGCTGTTTTACGCTCTGGGCAACGAGCAGCCATTATTGCATTGTGTTATTAGTAGAAGAAAGAGCTCAGAAGGACACACGTGTTTGGTTGACCGTGGTAATTATATGAATAAAGGATCTATGTAAGTACCTCTTCTGTTTGCATTTTTAATCTGTTAATATCTGTCATTAAACCAAGCTTACAATGTAGTTATTAGTTGAATTTTGTCGGAACACCTCTTGGAAAATCTCTCTACTAAAAGAAGATTTGCAAACTTACTTTGAATTTCTTAACTGAGAGAGAAACAAGTGAACATTTAACAGTCAAAGAGTTTTGAACTCGGACGATCCATTCTACAGGTTTACTATCCGAATGTGGTAATTGGTGGTAAACAGAAATTCTTTTCAATAGCAACAACGCTTATAACGTAGGATTCGTGTTTTTCTTGTTAGACCTTGTCCCTGTTCAGTAGCGGAAGCCACATCGAGTTGAATATTGCACTTGTCTGACTTATACACTCAGCCGACATGTTGATGTATGCTGCTTCTCAGTTTCCACCAGTGTTCCCTGTCTATAATACAGACTTCTTCCCAGAGTGGATAGTGTTCACCTTTTACTCTCCAGATGTGGTCTGCCATCTCAGATTTTTCTATTTCACCTTTGTTTATACAACAGGCCCAGTTAGTCACTTACTATAAACCATCCCGTGACCAATGTATTTTGGCAGCATGCAGTGTTGTGGTTGATTAATTAAAAAATTGGAAAAAGGGGTGTTCAATGAACAAATTACTTCTCTTGCCTTTTGTTGGACTGTGATCACTAAAAAGTCTGAATTTTCAAAAAACAAGCGTGAACACAGCTGACACAAGCTAAAGGATCAATTTAGCATAAACTTATATGGTAAATACCACACAATACCACCACACTAAAAACTGGAGGGGGGGATTTTCAAAAAACAGAAAAAAGATTTTCTATAAATAATAATGAGTAAAATTTTCAGGCCTCTAGCTCCATTGGTGTGGCCTGTACACGTGACACATACATAGATAGCCAGCCAGCCAGCCAGCCAAACTCACTTGAAAACTGAAGAAACCTATATTGACAGTTTCAGTGACAGTTTTGACAAAATAAGACGACTTAACTGTCAAAAATGGATCATATTATAAGGACTGATTTGACCGATCACTGCTAAAGAATCTGACATTTCTTTTTACTTTCGTACTAAGCTGGCATGGCAATGACTATTTGAATTTTAGTAAAAAATGATTATTTTTTTTATTAAATCAAGTATTGCAAACAATTTTTATTTATTTTTGACTTCTATTTACATTCATCCTAATTTTTAGTTTGTTTAATCACAATTTCAGTAAGCCTGACACAGCAGTGTTTTGTTTTGGTTTTAGAAAAAAAAGCGATCGATTATTTTATACTTGATTTAATAAAAAAAATAAAATAATCGTTTTTTTACTAAAACTCAAACAGTCATTGATGTGCCAGCTTAGTATGAAAGTAAAAAAAATGTTAGCTTCTTTAGCAGTGATTGGTCAAATCAGTCCATATGACCATTTTTGACAGTTAAGTTGGCCTACTTTGTCACAGTTTCTAATTTGCAAACTTACTTTGAATTCCATAACTGAGAAACATTTATACAATAATTGTGTTTTGGTCTTCTCAGCCCAACAGATACTCAACAGGTTTGAAACGCAAGAGAACTAAACATTACTTGAGAATTCTCACCATAAAGGGACACTTAACACTTGGTAACCGCACCCATTGAAATCTGTTCATAAGTCATACTCAAGTACACATTCATATATCACTTCTCTGAAGATGTTTTTAATCAACTGCTTTTAGAGGTTACTTGTTAGTACCAGTGTTACCAATCTAGATGTTTTTTTTATTTAATTTTTCGAATTTTGGAGACCAGTGTTGCCAATCTAGATGTTTTTTTTAATTTAATTTCTTGAATTTTGGGGTGCAGAGTTGCCAATCTAGATGTTTTTTTATTTAATTTTTTGAATTTTGGTGTCCAGTGTTGCCAATCTAGATGGTTTTTTTATTTAATTTCTTGAATTTTGGGGTGCAGAGTTGCCAATCTAGATGTTTTTTTAATTTAATTTTTTTAATTTTGGTGTCCAGTGTTGCCAATCTAGATGTTTTTTTTATTTAATTTTTTTAATTTTGGAATCCAGTGTTGCCTGTTGCCAATCTAGATATTTTTTAATTTAATTTTTCAAATTTGGGAGCCCAGAGTTGCCAATCTAGATGATTTTTAAAAAATTTCATAAAATTGAGAGAGACTTCTAAATTCGAAAAAATAAAAAAAAAATATCTAGATTGGCAACACTGATTATAGTACTTTTCAAAAGATTTCATTCAGAATCACAAAACATGACTAAATGCATCTCTTGTTATGTTGATTGCAAAAGATCTGCATCTTCTTGTGTAATGTTCCTGTTTTTAACTCTCAAACCCAAGCATTTAGTATTAAAATGGCAGTTTGTTTAATTTTGGGAATTTGAGTGTTCAGTGCCAATCTAGATGATTTTTGTTAAATTACAAATTTGAGAGAGACTTCTAAATTAGAAAAATTGAAAAAATATCTAGATTGGCAACACTGCTTGTTACTGGACTGTCAATGGCTTTCAAGAACATTTGCTACTCAAGTTTGTGTAAGAATATATGTTACTCATTAGTCACATAATTCCTTGTGAGCTTGTTCCTTACTAGGTTCTCCATGAAAGTAACCTTGCACCAATGTGAGCTTTGTCTAACAAGTATCTGTTTGTTATCAGTTATAAAGACAAAGCTTTATGTTATTTGTATGTTATCATAAGTGTTATCTATATTAGCCATGGACCGTGTGTGGCCCTTTTGACTTTCTGAATGGCACACTTAATTCCATGAGGAAAATAACGTTTTATTAAAATTTCATCTAAGAAAATGGGAACCTTTTTTGAAGAAATGAGAAAATTCCAGGATAAGTGGACAAATGATTACTTCTTTGTTGAAGTAAAAAACAGACCAAGGTGTCTAATATGTTCTGAATCTCTCTCTTTAAAGAATTTAATGTTACACAACTAGCTATTCTGTGTATGATAAATTTAAAGGAGATATCAGAAAGCTTAAAATTGAAACACTAAAGAAACAGATCGGTAGCCTAAATATGCTTTTTTTTCTAAAAGGCAAACAGAGCTCAGCGAAATGGTGCATGCAAGCTATATTGTTAACAAAAAGGTTCCTAACATTCTAAAAATTATTCTGACTGTGAATTTGTGAATTTGTGGCCCAGTTTATGATTAGCAATATCTCATGCGGTCTGCTGCTCAAAAAAGGTTGCCCATGCCTTCTCTATATTATGTGTGTTATATCTGTGTTATTGTATGTTATCTGTTAAAAACTGTCAATCAAAACTGTCAACATTGTGAGTCTGGCTGGCTATCTATCTATCTATCTATAATTTTAACATTTATTCCTTATTATATCTAGAAAAAACGTTTTTTGTTTTTTGAAAATTGAAAATAGGTCTTTGGGAGGGTTCAATTTACAAAGTAAGTTGATGTTAAATTGGTATCTTAGTTTGCAGCCTTTTATTTAATCTATCTACACATTATTTATGTCAGCAAAATTTGTATCTTAATTTAAATAAATACTCATAAAAACTTTTTAAAAATACATTTTTCTATTAAACTTTTGTATTTCATATTATATTTTCTGATGATCTAAGCCTCTGTCAGAAAATCATTTCAATAAAAGGCTTCCTTTCTGATTGAAAGATATTTTTCTGTTTTTTTTAATACATTTCTGTATTCGCTCCAGTCTGTCCACATTATATATCTAAGAGTTCTCAATGAATTTCAATGAGATTGTGTGGAAGGACAAGCCACATTGTAAGTAAGAAGTGATTAAATTTTTAGGTGAATCCAGGAATTCGTTTTTGACAGAGATATTTATTCATTTTTTTTGTACATTTCTGTATCCGCTCCTGTTTGTCTACACGATATCTCCAAGAGTTCTCAATGAATTTCAATGAGATTGTGTGGAAGGATAAGCCACATTGTAAGGAAGAAGTGATTAAATTTTTAGGTGGATCCAAGAATTCGTTTTTGACAGAGATATTTTTTTGTTTTTTTTGTACATTTCTGTATCCGCTCCTGTCTGTCCACACGATATCTACAAGAGTTCTCAATGAATTTCAATGAAATTTTGTGGATGGGTGGGCAATAAGCTATGGAAGAAGTGATTACATTTTGGGACAGATCCATACACATTAACAGTACATTTCAAAATGGTCGCCCTTAAAGTTCAATTTCTTTCTTGATGTCAATGATTTCTAAATATGATTTAACCTGGTTGCCAATATTCCCCACCCCCCCAAAAAAATGATAACCTCCTCTTTCCAATAGACTATACTACTAAACTAAATGAAAATGATCATTTTTGACAATTTTGAAATTGAAAATGGAGGATGGCATCTATCCATATCTTTTTCTTTATCCCATGATTAATTGATTGATTGATCTCGAATGGTTGCCTGCTTTTAACATGCGATGCCCTCAAAATTATAATTTTCCATGTTGGCTGGCTCACTATATGTTTCAATATAAATTTCCCTATCAATAAACTATTTTTACTATGTTTGTGTGTCATTGTAAACATACTGTTCAGATCTCATATAATTTTAATATGCCGGTCCCCAAAATTACGTGTGTTGTAGCGGGGGTCCATTGTGGTCTTAAATCGGCTCTGCTTTCAACATCAATTTCCTCAAAACTTTGCTTAGAAAATTCCCCGAGTACCTGAAACTAAATGTTCCATATCTCCACAACCACATAAGCTATCAAGATGGAGTAAGTACCAAAATGAAGCTTATGATATGTAGCCTCACTCATGTTACTTAATACCTGATTCATTATGTGGGGTCACATATATATATTGATACACATTGCATTTTATTTATAGGGATAAATTTTAATTCATTTTAAATAGTGTTTGGGACCGACTGATTTTGATAACAATAACCATTTGATAACATTATCCATGATTATACTAAACAGCTTCATTTAAAATCACCCTAAATGGTACCTAATACCTGATTCGATGTGTCATCATATGTGTTCTCCATCATCTGCGTATCCTATGTGTTATCATACATGTTATCTGTATATTATCAGTTATAAGGATAAAGTTTCATGGCTTGAATGACACTCAGAATTCTCAGAGGTTTGATATTTTATTATATCTTTTAAAAGGAGGGGTAGGGTGATGTAACAGATATCAGCAGAGGAAAATAGAATCAGCAGAAAGACTTTGAAATCCAGCTAAGCCTGCTTATATTCATTTCGAAGACAACTTTCTTTTCATACAACAAACTACTTCTAGCTAACAGACATTTATGTAGAATGCAACAGTTATAACACAAAGAACGGAAAAATAGAAGCCATTTTGTTTTTTCCTTCTTCCCAATAATTAATTGCAGTTTATCACACATATTTCAAGGATATATGTATGAAATAGTAAAAAATAGACAAGTAAAGATTCAATTGAAGGTACTGGAATTTTTACTTAGCTCAACTATGTGGTCTCTGGCTCTCCCCATCCCTTATATTAGCTTTGTGTCATTCTTAGGGTGGGATATGGATGCTTAGCAAGCTGTTTGCTTTCGGAATAAAGACTGATACAAATACAACTCTTATATATGTATTTTATTTTCATGTAGAATGCTACCTATAT
>VCCN01002007.1:2882480-2906084 GCA_006491835.1 Architeuthis dux
ACACACACACACACACACACACACATATAGATTGATACACACTTATAGATTGATAGATAATATATATACATTGATTATATATACTAGCTGAAAACCAAACCTACGGGCAGGATTTTCAGATAGATGTCTATTTTATACGGTTAAACAAAACGATAAAAGATTTGTTTAATCAAACCTGACAGACACTAAGTAAGAGTCCGTTTTAACATTATACTTACATTGTAAATCAAACCCCTTTCAAAAACTAATATGCGAAAAAACATGTTCTGGGGGTCCTATTAGTAACCACAGAACCGCATTAAATCATGAAAATAAAATCTATTCATGCTTTTTATATATAGAAATAAGGGGTCATATTATATATAAAAATAAAATATATCCATACTTTTTATATATAAAAATGGGAATCACATGAAAATAAAATCTATTCATTCTTTCCTATATACAAGAATACACATCACACTATACATGAAAGTAAAATCTATTCATGGTTTTTACTTACAAAAATATGGAGTCACATTATACATGAGATCACATTGTGCATGAATAAATATGGTCTTTATTGATAATTTATTGAGAAATATTGATATCTTATTGATACATTGTGAAGGCAACCTATCCTTAAACTCTCCATTTTTTGTTTGAACTGTTCTCTTTTGTGGGTAAATGAAGAGTTTAGAAATATTAAAAATCAGGTTTGGTGAAAATAAACTGTTGGAAAATGACCATTTGAAAGAATAAAGAGAAACCATTGTTGCTTGTCTTCCCTTCAATAGCCTCAGCCCTGTGCGTTCCGGAGATTTCATTAGTTCCTCTTGTGAACCTTGCTGACAATTCTGGGAAATTGCCAAGATGAAGCTTTTTGGCTCCCTTTTCTTATAATGGCCAGAAAGAAAAAACCCCAAAACCCCAGGAGATTCCCATGTGTCTGTTAGAAACTGTCAGCCAGAACTGTCAACATAGGTTTCTTCAGTTTTTAAGTCGGTCTGGCTGGCTATGTATCACGCATAGAGCTAGATGGCCAAAAATGTTTATTGGGAGGTTCGATTTGCAATGTAAGTTTATGCTAAAATGATCCCCTAGTTTGTGTCCGGCAGCATTCACACTTGTTTTTTGAAAATTCAGACATTTTTAATGATCACTGCCAAACAAAAGAGCGAGAGAAGTAACTTATTCATTGATCACCTCTTTTTCCAATTTTTTAATTGATCAACCCAACAGGGCATGCTGCCAAAAGATATTGGTCATGTGATGGTTTCTATTGAGTGACTAACCAGACCTGTTTTTATTTTTTCGGAGTGGTGGTGGGGTGGGGGTGGGGGGAGTTCCTTTGCTTGTATTTGAGCTTTTAAACACTGTTGTTGATGTCTGTTGTGAACTTCTTTGATCTCCATAAATAGTCGCATGCATAAAAGAAGAAAAAACACAGATTTCTATGAAGTTGGCCCAACTAAATTGCAGGACAAGAACTGGAAATGGTGTTTAGATCTGTATGAATAGCCATCTATCTATCTCTCTCAGTCTTTCATATCTATCTATCTATTGATCTATCTATCTCAGTCTATTCATATCTATCTATCTTTCTCAGTCTGTTCATATCTATCTATCTCTCTCAGTCTTTCATATTTATCTATTTCAGTCTTTCATATCTATCTATCTATTGATCTATCTGTCTCAGTCTGTTCATATCTATCTATTGATCTATCTTTCTCAGTCTGTTCATATCTATCTTTCGATCTATCTTTCTCAGTCTGTTCATATCTCTCTATCTCTCTCAGTCTTTCATATCTATCTATCTATCTATCTATCTCTCTCTCTCTCTCTCTCTCTCTCAGTCTTTCATATCTATCTATCTCTCTCTCTCTCAGTCTTTCATATCTATCTATCTCACTCAGTATTTCATATCTCTCTATCTATCTCATCTCTCTATCTATCTCTCTCAGTCTTTCATATCTCTCTATCTATCTCATCTCTCTATCTCTCTCTCTCAGTCTTTCATATCTCTCTATCTATCTCATCTCTCTATCTATCTCTCTCAGTCTTTCATATCTCTCTATCTATCTCAGTCTTTCATATCTATCATTCTATCTACCTCTGTCTATATCTCTCTCTCTGTCTTTCATATCTATCTATCTCTGTCTATCTCTCTCTCTCAGTCTTTCATATCTATCTATCTCTCTCAGTCTTTCATATCTATCTATCTCTCTCTCAGTCTTTCATATCTATCTATCTATCTCTCTCAGTCTTTCATATCTATCTATCTCTCTCTCTCAGTCTTTCATATCTATCTATCTATCTCTCTCAGTCTTTCATATCTATCTATCTATCTCTCTCAGTCTTTCATATCTATCTATCTATCTATCTATCTATCTGTCTTTCATATCTATCTATCTATCTATCTATCTATCTATCTATCTGTCTTTCATATCTATCTATCTATCTATCTATCTATCTATCTATCTGTCTGTCTGTCTGTCTTTCATATCTATCAATCTATCTATCTGTCTTTCATATCTATCTATCTATCTATCTATCTATCTATCTATCTATCTATCTATCTGTCTTTGTCTTTCATATCTTTCTCTCTCAGTCTTTCATATCTATCTCTCTCTCTCCGTCTTTCATATCTCTCTCTCTCAGTCTTTCATATCCCTCTCTCTCTCTCTGTCTTTCATATCTATCTATCTCTCTCATACATAATATATACAATTGGTTGCCCTCAAACCTTTTTTCTGTCGTTAGTTAAAATTAAATGCTCCCAATGCTATCTAACTTCATTCAAAGAGATCGCTTTTGATTGTATTGTGACACTTGTCATATCAGCGTGCATTTACAAATAACATTTTGTTAATTTGGCATATTTTTGTTTATCAATTATAACATTGAAAACGAAAAAATAAACATTTCTGGTATATTATGCTTTTTTATTTTAAGAAAGGTAAAAATGCAAAAAAAGATTTGTGCATTTTATAGAGAAGGTGGAGATTTCTCACTGAATGATACACTACAATTGGGTAGACCAGTTGAGGTTGATAGTGATCAAATCAAAACATTATTTGAGAATTATTATACATTGCAAGAGATATCTAAGATACTCAAAATATCCAAATCAAACGTTGAAAATCATTCGCACCAATTTGGTTATGTTAGTTGCTTTGATGTGCAGCTTCCACATAAGTTAAGTGAAAAAATATTACTCGACCAGTGGTCCACGTACCCTAGCAAATCATGACGTACAGGTGATTAAAAGTGTAATAGTTTTGAGAAGGGCCATTAACATTCAAAATCTTTTCGGACGATCGAAATCCTTGTTGTTTATGTTGTTAACACAAAGTTTTGGTTGATCCTTTCTACAGCCTTCTTCAGGTGTACTATCTGACATTATAAGCGTTGCTACAATTGGAGAGAAAAACATTTTCTGCTTACCACCATTACATTCGGATAGTACACCTAAAGAAGGTTGTAGAATGGATCGGCCGAAATGTCACATTAACAACAAGAATGAGTTCAATCATCCAAAAAACTCTCTGAATATACTGGTGTGTTTGACTTAATATATGTATATATACATTGTATAGGTATAAGTGCATTTATGTATATTTACCTTTCAAAATGTTATTTGTTCCTACCTTTAAAAACAGGCCAGAAAGAAGCAAATCTATGAAATGAAAATATTCTAAAGTTCAAGAGGCCATTGTGGAAAAGATTACCCAGAAAATAATCCAGCCTCCACCAGCACATAACCCTAAACAAGCCCCAATCAGTCCTTGACCTTCTGTCAACTTAATAGCAGGGCCCACCTACAAAGTTACCCCAGCAATCTCCATCTCTCACCCATACCACACAAGATCTTACAATATTTTTCCAAAAAGTACAAAAATTTTCCAAAAAGTACAAAAATTACAAAAATATTGACTTTGTAAATACTCAGAAATAACAAAAAGTAAAAAGCCAGGTCTGGAAGATGAAATAAACTATTCTTACAAAACACTCAAAATAAAATAGAAAGCACTCAGAGAGTGCATGCCTCTGTCAACGCCACTGTCTGTAACCATAAACATCATTGAAACCACTTAGTGGATAGATCAGAGACGGGGTAGTTAACTGTTTAAATTTCAACTGTTGCATATATTCTTTGATTTATATATGAAGAAGCTGAAAAGGAAATCAATGTAACGAAAAGCCCATGACATATAAAATACGATGATGGGGAGGTAATTGTGCATGAATCTGCTCCTTTGCCTATTGTCCACTCTTCCAGAAAATCTGAATGAAATTCATTGAGAACTTTTAGAGATATCTTGCGACAGGAGAAAAAAAATTGGCGATATTATGTGGGAAATAATTGTGCATGGATCTGCTCCAGAATTTAATCAGTTCTTCCTTTGCCTATGTCCACCCTATCCAGAAAATCTGAATGAAATTCCTTGAAAATATCTTGTGGACATATTGCAATATCATGTGTTTAGGACATATAACTACGATGTAGGGGAGGTAATTGATCACAGAACCACTCCAAAATTTAATCAGTTCTTCCTTTGCCTATTGTTTGTCCTTCCAGAAAATCTGAATGAAATTCCTTGAGAACATTTGGAGATATCTTGCAGACAGAAAAAAATTGTGAACAAACAGACACGACCAAAAACATATACCTCTTTTCAACTTTGCTGACAGAGGTAAAAAATTAAGTGTTATGGACATTTCCCACTCTTTTTTGCTGCAAGCACTTCATTGAATTGGCCCTGTCGGCTGGGGCCTAGAATTCGCATCTCCTGCAGAGGGATAAGAACCCCCCCAAACAGGGGCCAACTGTTCTTTTACCAAATTCGCAAGACCCTATTAAAAAGAAAAAAAACAAACAAAACCTCCAATTTCGGAATTTTAAACTGATGTCAGCATTAAATGACCCATCAGGGGTTGATATGCCACTAAACAAATCAATCAATCAATAACTTCATTGAACAGGACAGTTCATTATTCCATGAATAATTCAAACTCGTCCTGGAGTTTCAGGTTTCTGCTGATCATTTTTTAACACACACAGATGTGATGCCATAACCAATGAGGTTTTACATCATGAGGCGTGATATTGCATAAAGTCAAGGAGGCCCAGGATTCATCATGAGATCTCAAGACCAGCACTCTTTTGTCCTTGCGACAATAGAGAATCTTTCAGGTGTTCCTACCAAATGTTTGCATGTGTGGTATCTCCAAACCAATCTTGTGTCACATCCTGTTCTTGGGGCAGGGGGGGTCGGATAAATAAGAACTAGTAAATCTGGCATTTATGCCAGAACCCCGGTCATCTACCAAGGCTGAGGAATAAAAAGTATAATATCTAGTTCCAGAGGACCTTCCTCCAATGTTAAAAGTCCCCGTTGCACTTAAAGGGGAAGAGTCAGGGTCAAGCCCACCGTATGCCCAAAAGCAAGTGTTGATTGAAGTAGACAATTTTTGTCTCTATCTATACATGCGTGTGGGTTCTTACATTAAACCTGAATTGGCCCTCATTGAGAGGTGAATGAGTACCAAGTATCCTTGTTTTTAACAATAAATCAATAGTGACCATTAATGTTGGGGACTCCTTTCCATAACCATGAGTTCTTGTTATGATATACTACGACGGAAGGTCATTTCCAACACTTGTGCGGAAGTGGAAGTGACCCGGGGACCTTAGGAAAGATGCATATGCGTTTGTGTCCTTAAACAGGATATTGACTAAAGTTGCAGGAGTTTCAGTGTGGGCGTTTAAATCCGATAAAAGGAGAAAGACACCTAACAGCAAGAACTCCAAATGACATGTTATTGTATTCAAACACAGCAGGTGTTGGGGTCAACATAAAACAGAATGTTGACAGAACCCCAGAGGCTGCTGGTGACAAAATCCGGAAATAACACACTAGGTGTGGGCGTGTCGAAGCGATAAAAGGAACGGACGGTGTGGTCGAAAACAGACAGAGCCGAGCCGAGAAAGCACAAGGTCCAGACAGAGTTTTCCCTGGTGCCCCGGACCATGTGATTACATCATCTCTTGTTATCTCTCTCCGACTCTGCGCATTTCACCTTAGGAGTATGTAACGGAATAAAAATATATATAATATTTTATAAACACCGAGTTCCAGTCTTCTTTCTTTCCTGGAGCCAACAATTTTTCCCCTGCCTATATAACATTGTAGTCTGAAAGTTTTTGCTACAACCTGACCTGGTGTCTTAGTGTCAAACAAATACAACAGATTTGGAAACATAATTCGGCTGCAAGGATTTAACTTTACCACCCAAGAAGTATAACAGCTAATCTACTTATATAGTGAACAGTATGACTCTTCCACTTAAATATGAACTTTTTCACGGGGATTAACTAGTGATGTAATAACAACCGGTCACAGATATAATAATTAACCAAAATACAACAAGTCTGGTTAGTCACTCAATAGAAACTGTCTGGTGACCAACATCTTTTGGCAGCATGCCTTGTTGGGGGTGATCAATTAAAAAATTGGAAAAAGTGGTGATCAATGAATAAGTTACTTCTCTCGCCCTTTTGTTGGGCAGTGATCACTAAAAATGTCTGAATTTTCAAAAAAACAAGCATGAAAGTTGCTGGACCAAACTAAGGGGCCAATTAAGCATACACTTACATTTGTAAATTGAACCCCAACTAAAAACCTATTTTGGGGTGGAATTTTGAAAAAAAAACCAAACTATTTTCTAGATATAATAAGGAGTAAATGTTTTCAGCCCTCTAAGGCCCATTGGTGCAGCCTGTACATATGATACATACATAGTCAGCCAGCCAGACCCACTTAAAGACTGAAGACACCTATGTTGACAGTTTTGGTTGACTGATTCTAATAAAGAAACATTTTGATCTTTTTATTAGTCAAATTCAAACCTCGAGGGCAGAACCCGGAGAAAGAGGAATAAATATTTATTTTTTTATCGTAATTACCCATGTCAGTGATTCTTACTCATTTTTATTGCAAGATTTTTTTCCCTGGCTTAAAAATCTCATCGGGACCAGATATCCAGAATTAATTCCAAATCAACTTAAAAACTGAAGAAACCTATGTTGACAGTTTTGGTTAACGGTCTCTAATACAACAGGTATACTAGTTGGACATATAACTACTATGAATGACTAAGCCAGAATGTATACAGCTTGACTCTGACTTAAGATAAATATTGTTAAAGTCTGGGTCACTTCAATATTGACGGAACATATGGCAGGAAGAGACTCATGGAAAGTTTTGTTATCTTTACTTCAAAACAGTGGCGTAGCAAGAGGGCCCTTCCCCCCACCCTGGGTGCAAGTGTGAAGGGGCACAAAAATTCCTTTGGCCTGAAATACCGGCGATGTTGAATTTAAAAGTGCGCACATACTTTTGTCACAGGAAAAAAAATTGCATAACACAAGATTTTTGCGCACACACAAGTTTTTTGAAAAAAGTCTTTTTCAAAAAATCTTTTAGAAATTATTTTTTAAGCAAATATTAAAATTTTTTTTGCACAACCTACAACCTACAATGTCTACAATATATTAAAAAAAGAATCCCGGGAGAAAAGTCACAGGAAGAAAAGTCACGGAACCAAAGTCACAATGTAGTGTTACCCTGAGCTACCTACAAAATGTAATAGGTAGAAAAGTCACAACTAAATAATAAATTCATTTTAGGGATGGGGTCGCCAGAATTATCTTTGCCCCCTCCCCCCAGGGCACTGAAAACCCTTGTTATACTTTCGAAAGATTCTGAACATAGTTTTCCGGCTTTTAAAAAACGTCAACCAAAACTGTCAGCATAGGGTTCTTCAGTTTTTAAAGTTGGTCTGGCTGGCTGGCTGGGTATCTATCAACAAGAGGTGAGAGAAGTGACTTATTCATTGATCACCCTTTTTTCCAATTTTTTTAGTTGATCACCCCCAACATGGTATACTGCAAAAGTTTAGACTTTTCTTTAGTGATCACTACCCAACAAGAGATGAGAGAAGTGACTTATTCATTGATCACCCTTTTTTCCAATTTTCTTAGTTGATCACCCCCAACACGGCATGCTGCCAAAAGACATTGTTCGGTTTCTATTGAGTGACTAAGCAAACCTGTTATTTTATTTTCATAAGCATCATGTATTTTGATTTCTGCTCAATAACTTGGAAGACATTTCCATAAAAGCATTGACCGGATGTAAAGGCTTGGACTTAGGTTACTGTTATGTAGGAGACATCTCATCCCAGTTCTCTTCTCGGTTCAACGAATATACATGGTGCATATCATTTATAATAGCACCACTATAAAGAATTGCTTATACAGTGGATAATTGATTTTTTTATTCCCTTTGTATATACATAAGTAAATAGTAGGTCACTGCTCGCCACAGTAGATCTTACGGACTGGATAATAAATTTGAGGGTTCCTCAAACAGCCAAGTAACACACATGCATGCATGCACTCACACATGCCTACTACATGCCCATACATAGACATGTAAAAACTGTAAAAAGAAACATACACTGGTTTATTGCTGGGTTCAGGTTATTCATGTGTTCTGACATTTATATGTATCTATCTATGTATCCGGACTTTGCGCAGCCCAAACCATTCATAGTAGAAACTTGAAATTTTGCACACACACTCCCCTCAATGAGTAGGGAAAATGTTTTTTTGTTTTTTGAAAATCCCCCCCCCCTAAATAGGTTTTAGAGCGAATAGAAGAGAACTGGACTGTCCCCTGTCAGCTGAGTGTATAAGTCAGACAAGTGCAGTTGCAACTCGATGTGGCTTTAACCTGTACTTAGTAATAGTACAGTTATGTTTTTGAAATTCTTTTGGATAAAGCACTTTCACTACTTTTATTTTTACCTCTATTAACAAATTTTGAGAGGTATATGTATTACACTCCATCTGTCTTTCTATCCGGCTGTCCGTTTGTAGACAGACAGACATGGGTGGATACATAACCTGTGTCCAACTTCATTGGCAGAGGTTAAAAGAGGAATCTGGGGGGCAAGGCATAGATAAAGAAGGTGTAAGCAATAAACACAGAAATCTTTGTGACATGCAGCAGATGGCATACTCATTGAATGTGGAAATAACAAAACCGAATATATTGTTAATGAGAATATAATCCTAGAAAACATGAATACAAATTCCATGATGAAATTCTTTGTATTGCTGTTTATTGGGAAGAAATCGTGTAGCAATGTGTTGATGGTTGGAAGCAGTTTCTCACATGTGAGTCATCATCTGGTGCATGGATTCTCTCTTGGAGGAGAGCCAGGATAGCCACCGCACTTAGGGGCCTGTGGCAATGTTTCATTAGGAGGCTAATGCAGGTGGCAAAAATGGGTCTTAATCAAATCTTTAATAGGTTGTAATATACAGGTGTAGTGTTGGGATCCAAGAAAGCCAACCATGTTATAACCCAAGCTGCGATAACAGCAGGGTGGGTATTGTCAAAATTCAAGGGCGGGCGATAGATAAAAGACAGCGAACATTGTATACCTATTGTATAAAAACTAAACAAAGGCATCTTTTGATGTTTGTTTTTTCCCCTTAGAACTGCTACATACAAAGACTTTGATTTTTCTAGCAGTACTTTACTCCCTATAATTCACTGATGTGACTATATGTAACCATTTCCATTGCAACCGCCCTCTAAAAATTTATTTAGGATGTGTGTGCAAAATTTCTATGAACAATTAGGGCTGGGCAAAGTCTGGATACATAGATAGATATATAGATACATATAAATGTCACATGAATAACCTAAACCCAGCAATAAACCAGTGTTGTGGGTAGCAGTGATGAATATATAAGTTTCATTTGACTTTGCATGTTATTATAGTTAATATAGATACATTCCATAGGTAATAAATTACTTTAACAAAATTATAGAAGAAGGTGCTTGTGCTTGAATGGGAGCAAAAGGTACTCAACCTTCACTATAACTGTCATTCATTCATTACTCCTCCCTCACAAGTCTGAAGCCTAAAAATTAAGTTGTGAGTAGTAGTAGACCACAGGAATATAGGCAGATAGCAAAAGTAATCAATAATAATAATAACAACAGATATATTGCCTTTGCATGTTATTATTGTTAATATAGATACATTCTATAGGTAATAAATTAACAAAATGTTATACTATAATTGCAGAAATATATATGTGAGAATAATGATGATATCTTAGTTGTCAACACTCGTGGAATTTCCATGGGTCCAGCCAGTGGTGGAAATGAGTTTGGGAACTAGGTATACGTTAAGGCTGGGTTTTAGGAACTACCTATACAGTAATGTCTCCATTAAGAAATATTGAACATACAAAAAAACAGAAAATTGAGAAGTAGGTATATGCCTTACCCCCTACCCTTTCCACCACTGGGTCCAGCTAGGAATTAATTAACCCAGATAAAAAGAAAATGTTTCATTCATTCAATAAAAGTTTTCATATTTAATGAAAACAGTGTAGTTAAAATCTAGATTTCATTAAATTTTAGACTGTCATGAGTAGGTTTGTGTGTATGTGTATGTTTGCGTATGTATATGCGTGTATGTGTATATTTGTGTGTGCATGTGTGTGTGTTATGCATCTAACTACAATTGAAGAAATCTCTATGTGCGTGTGTGTACGCACCGTGATTACTCAACAATTGACCATTGTACGAAGTTGACATTTACCATATATATTAGTCAGCACATAAGGCAATGCAGTGTTGAGATTGAAGTTGTTTGGATCAGCGTTTCTCCAGATATCTAATAAAAAAAAATAGATCTTTCTTCATAGTTTCTATAAATTATCTCCCTTGACTACCACTATTTAGAATTATCTAGTTTTGTACGACGGATGGAAAATTATTTTACATGACAATTATTGCAGGCTGCTCCACACACCATAAAGTCTGGCCGCTTCTAAACATGCACCTTTGGAATAGGCTATGCCCAAGTTTTATAAATTGTATAGGCATGGATTTATCAAGATGATATTTATTGACTTCAGCAAGATCTTTCAATAGACACCTTTTCAGATGAATGTATATCCGGTCTCCTTGTGGTGAGAGGTTTGCCTCAGTATTTGGAATTCAATACCTTAACTAGAGTCAGCAAATTTCATCATCATCATCATCATCATCATCATCATCAGCCATTATAGGTCCACTGCTGGACAAAAGCCGTTCCCATCTCCATGACGACCTAGATTGTGCTAACCTCTGACAAGTCTTACCGGCAAACTTTTCTATCTCAACTCTCCATCTTGTATCTGGTCTTTTTCTACTTTGTTTACTGTTCCATGGGCTCCAATCGGTTAGTTTTTCCCCCCCATATATTGTCATTTTTTCTTGCTAGGTGACCAGCCCATCTCCATTTTTGTTTCTTAATTATTTATATAATATCCTTCACTCTAGTCCCTCCTCTGATCCATGTTGATCTTTTTCTATCTCTTAGTAATAATACACATCTAATTTTATGCTAAAATAAAAATTTAAAGTTATTGAATTTAGAATTCTTTGATTTTTTTCAAACCGGGTTTTACATATTTGGTTTTAAAAAATTATTCTTGGGGAAAATCTTCCAAAAAAAATAAAACTGTTTTCTCTAGACATAATAAGGAGTAAATGTTTAAATTTTCAGCCCTCTAGCTCCATTGGTGCGGACAGTACACATAATACATAGCCAGCCAACCAGAATAACTTAAAAACTTAAGAAACTTATGTTGACCTATATTGACGGTTTTCGTTGACGGTTGCTAATTTGTTGTTCTATTTTCCACATTATTAGAAAATCGATTAACTGCTAAAATGTATTTTTTCCAACATTTTCTGTGGTCCAGCCAAGGTCCCAAGGTTACCAGAATAAAGAGACACAACCGGACCAGTAAAATCAGGAATGTAGTTCTAATTGTATTGCCCAGGGGCCAAGTTCAACATGGGAATAGTTTCCACAACACAACTTAACTATTCAGTAACTCATCTTCTCTGTGAGGGTAACATGGTCGATGCAAGTGCAATTAATTCTGGATATCTGGTCCTGATGAGATTTTTAAGCCAGGGGAAAAAATCTTGCAATAAAAATGGATAAGAATCACTGACATGGGTAATTATGATAAAAAAAGAAATATTTATTCCTCGTTCTCCAGGTTCTACCCTCGAGGTTTGAATTTGACTAATAAAAAGATCAAAATGTTTCTTTATTAGAAACAGGCAACCAAAACTGTCAACGTAGGTTTCTTCAGTTTTTAAGTGGGTCTGGCTGGCTGACTATGTATGTATCACATGTACAGGCTGCACCAGTGGGCTGAAAACATTTACTCCTTATTATGTCTAGAAAAAACGTTTTTTGTTTTTTTTAAATTCCCCCTCCACAGGAATGATTAGTGTGGGTTCAATTTACAATGTAAGTTTATGCTAAATTGTTCCTTTAGTTTGTGTCTGGTAGCATTCACTTTTTTTGTTGAAAATTTAGACTTTTTTAGTGATCACTGCCAAACAAAAGGTAAGAGAAGTAACTTATTCACTGATCACCCCATTTTACAATTTTTTAATTGATCACCCCCAACATGCCATGCTGCCAAAAGACTTTGGTCACGTAATGGTTTCTATTATGTGACTAACCAGACCAGTTGTTTTTTTTATCCAATCAGTTCTTTGATTGTTAAATTAAAGTGTGAAAAATCTGAATAAAGAAGTAACTTTGGACAAGATCCAAACCCACAAGCCACATCATAGGAAACTTAATGGGTTGGCTATGAAAGGCGAAACAGGTGTGCGAGTGGCCTAATGGTTGACGGTATGCAGAATGGAATCAGCGAACAGAGTTCAAACTCTCGCTGGGTCAGTTTACGTTCGCTTCAAACTAATGCCCTTGGGAAAGGCATGAATCCACTTCTTCCCTCATCTATCTGTAAATAGCTGGGCAGTTGGAGCCCTTTAGCCCTGTGAGGTAGTCCATCTTGGGTGTCGGGCTAGCTCCCCGACCCTGTAAAAATGCACGATTGGTACAACAAATAATTGGGTCTTCATGGATCATCCAAGAAGTAGAGACAAAATTGTTGCTTCATGCGTAATGTGTCACAGGAAGCAACCCTGCTTTTGCATAAGAGATAAGCTTCTGACACGTCCGGGCTGGGGATTAGAATTCCAGTTTCTTGCCCTTTAGTTTAATAGTCTTTAATCTCGGTCTGATTCACTGCCAGAGTAAGAAGGCCAGGACCAGGGTTGCCAGATTAGTTTTCTCAAAGTCGGACACGATTGTTCCAAAAATCGGACAAATACAGTCAACCCTGCTCCAAATTGGTTAGATTTGGACAGAAGAAAATTGATGGCTAAAAATAGCTAATAGTGGCTAAAAGTAGCTAGATTATTATCACAACTGAAAATAAATAGCTAAAAGTGGCTAGAACTGATATCTGATATCTAAAAACAATTTCTTATATCTAAATGCAACAAAAAAATATTTAAATTTAGATATAAAATATCAAAGTTGGCAACGCTGCGTGGGGCCTTAAATCGGACAATTTTGGAAGTCTGATGCTTAAATTTTTTAATCAGATATACAGAATGAAAAATGGACACGATCTCTGAAATGGGAGATATATGGCAACCCTGCCCAGGACAAAGAAATATATCATGAGATATTGTCGATTGTTTTGAGAAGGGACATTAACATTCAAATAGTTTTTCAGGCGATTGAACTCCTTCTTGTGGTTTCAGGTGTAATATCCGAATGTGATGGTGTTAAACAGAAGTCAAGCTTGAAGAGCACAAAAAAACCATAATCAAGGGCGAGATAGAAAAATCTGGAATGGCTGACCACATATGGAGGGAGAAAGGTGATCATTTTCCTCTCTGGGAGGAAGTCTGGATTATTGACAGGGAACTGTTGGAAACAGAGAAAAATCAAAGAGGCAGCACATATCAACATATCGACTGAATGTATTAGTCAGACAAGTGCGTAGTTCAACCCGATGTGGCTTCCACTACTCAACAGGGACAAAGTACAGAAATCCAAGGCGAGGATAAAAAAACACCCGGATCCTACATTTTAAGCATTGCCTCCATTGGAGTAAAATACTTCTGTTTACCACCATCACATTCGGATATTACACCTGAAGAAAGTCAAAGAATGGATCGGCCGAAATGTCATGTTAACAACATAAACAAGAAGGAGTACAATCGTCCGAAAAAACTATTTGAATCTGATGAGATATCTCGTCAGCTGCTCCCAAATGGTTAAAGGTTTTAACTTTTTTATAGATTTATAAGAGCTTCTCTCGGAAAGAATCAAAAAAAGATCCTGAAAGTAACCTAAACAAGCCTGGCTGCTGCAGGGTCAAACTCCACTTGTACTTCTATTCTGACTGAAGATGATTACTGCACCTTTATTGTATATATAATAAATAAATTTGTAAATATATAAGACTTGTCAGTTTAGCTCAATTTGTAAGAGAGCCGTTTACCAATCACTTGGTCGTGATTTCAAATCACGGTAGGGAAATGTTAATTTTATATATCGGTTTGGTTTGATGTGACATGATAGACAAACAGTGAAGAGTTTACTCCCCTACATTAGGTGAGGATTGTTGTTGTTCTCATTATGAGGTGAAAAACAAAGTCAACTCCAAATTGGACTGGAGTTTAACAAAAGATATTTTGTGTCCAATGAGAGGAGACACACATGGGAAGGAGAAAGGCTTACATAATTGTGTTGTATAGCCTTTTACATTGTTCTGCCGACATGTCTCGTTGTGGGTTGCTGATTTGCGGGAGGGAAATCCTGAACTTGGATAATCAAAGGAAGACTCAAAACTTGTTTATAAAAATATGAGAACATATTTTTATTTCATAAGAATACATTTGGTCGGCCGGAGAATGAAGAGTAGGAGAGAGATAAGAGAGCTGACAGCCTAATCTGGCTGTCTCTGCTTGTCTCTGTTCTCGGCTCTTATGGGCTTCGATCGCCCACGCTGAAACACCTGCAAGTTTAGTCAACATCCTGTTTTTGGACACCCACGCATATGCATCTTTCCTGAGGTCACCAGGGTCACTTCCACTTCCGCCCAGGTGTTAGCCCGGAAATGGCAGTATATCATAACAGTTGTCTTAGCTGCCTACTACAAAATATAAGAATTGGGTGAAGGTTAGTTCTTGTTCTTGTTCTTGTTGTTATGGTAGAACAAAGTCAACTCCAGACTTGGACTGGAGTTTGACAAAATCCTTTTTATAGATTTAAGAGACTCTCCCTCTGAAAGAATGAAAAAAGATCCTGAACGTAGATCCTAAAAAGTCAGGAGGCCCAACAAAAGGCATTTATTGTGCTAGTAGAAAATATTGTTGATTTTCTGCCTGATGAATTTCTCTGATGTTTCTGTTTAATTGATTAGCTTGTGTGTGTCTGCTGCATCTCTCATTTTGTGTGTCTGCTGCATTTTGCTCATTTTGTGATAACTTGAGGCAGAGGGTGTTTCTTTTTTTGTATGTTTCTTTTTTTTATGTTTCTTTTTTGATGTTTCTTTTTGTATTGATGTCATCGATTTCTCTTCTCATCTGAATTGAAAACATGGGTCACAAAAAGAGGAGAAGGAAGAGAGGGTGGAGATTTGTTAGAGAGAAGTGATGGTGGGAGAGGGGTTGGAGAGATAGGGGAAAGAAAGAGAGAGAAAGTTGGAGAGAAGGGAGAGATAGAAAAGGATAGAGAGAATGGAAAAAGGGAGAGTGACAGAAAAGGTTGGAGGAGAGAAAGAGAGAGGGGGGAAGAGATGGAGGGGGGAAGTGACAGAGAGCAGAGGAAAAGGAGAGAGAAGAGGAAAGGGAGAGAGAAGAGGAAAGGGAGAGAGAAGAGGAAAGGGAGAGAGAGAAAAGGTTGGAGAGAAAAAGGAAAGCGAGACAGAGAAGGGATTGGAGAGAAGAGATAAAAGGGAGAGAGAGAAGTGGTTGGAGAGAGAGGAGAAGAGAGAAAGATGGTGCCAAAAACATAATTGAAAACATGTGGAAAAATGAAAGATACATTTGTTGGACCGAGCAGGGCCGGCCCAAACCTTTATGGGGGCTCTAAGCAGAATTTGATTTGGGGGCCCCATTACCTCTTGGGGGCCCTCTGGTGGCCATGGGACCCTAAGCAGCTGCTTAGTTCGCTTATGTGTCAGGCCTGCTCTGGGGCCGAATCAAGTTAGACATCGGACAAGATTAACTGAGAATCCAGAAATAATGAGAAAGAACAAAGTAGGAGGAGGAGGAGGAAAGGAGGAGGAGGAGGAAAAGAGAAGAAAAAGAGAGAGAGAGAGAGAGAGAGAGAGAGAGAGGTGAAGAAAAAGGATTAATAGAAGGAGAAACCAAGGTATAAGTGAGAAAGAGGTGAGAGTGAGAGAAAAGATGAAGATATGGTAACATTTTTGGAGACGGAGACAGAGAAAGAAAATTTGGGAAATAAAAATGGCAAGAAAGAATGGAAGAGAGAGAAAGGGGGGTGGACAGAGGGAAAGGTAGAGACAGTGAATAGAAAGAGAAGGGACAGAAAGGAGAGGTTTGAGAGAAGGGAGAAGAGTTTGGAAAAAAGAAGAAACAATGGGAGGAAGAAAGGACAGAGGAAGAATGAGGAGATTGGAGAGAGAAAGAAAATGGAGAAATACAGACAGAGAGAAAAAGTGTGAGAAAGAGAGAGAGATAGAGAGAATGATGTTGTTTTGAGAAAGCAAGAGAGAGCAATGGAGTTATTATATAGTGAGAATAAATAATACCTCCATTGATATTACCACAACACTTAAATCCAGGAATACCTTGAATAGTACAGTTTTGATTAGTGCAGGTTTTGATGTAGTACGGTTAAGGTATTGCTGTACAAATTAATGTAACTAAGTATAAAATGAATAAAAAAACCCAGATTAAATTATAATAAGACCTTGAACAGTGCAGAAAATTTTGGAACAAATTAATCGCACTAACCAAGGTATACCTGTATATTCATTTGTCATCTTACCTGTTGACTTAGATAACAATCGCTGGAATAATACATGTGGACTGGGAGGGGGCTGTGGATGGAGGAGGAGGAGGAGGAAAAGAAGATGAAGAGCAAACTAACATCCACATACATATCTAGAAGAAAGAAAGCCGACACAGTACCTGTCATAAGTATTTGAACAGACAACCATTTTTTAAAAACAGTCTATCTCCAGATATACAAACTAAATTATGGAGAGATAAAAATTCATACATATATTTATACCAGTCGCAGCGCTAGGTCCAACTGTGCCTCACAAATTGCAGGGGTGGGGGGCTGCAAATTGTTAAATTTGCGCCCCAAGGTTTAAACAATAGGTCTGATTGCGCCCCCAGCGCAGTTGCAGGGTCTGTGCCCCCCCCCACACACACACACACTGCATCTGATTCATACACATACGTACATATGTGTATGCATGTATACACCTCCCATATAAACATGAATGAATGTAAGGGTAAGGTGCGTATGTGTGTTTGCATATTTATCTATCGATCGTTCTATTTATCTATCTATCTCAGTCTGTTCATATCTATCTATCTATTTATCTATCTACCTATTTCTCTATCTCAGTCTGTTCATATCTATCTACCTATTTCTCTATCTCAGTCTGTTCATATCTATCTATCTATTTATCTATCTCAGTCTGTTCATATCTATCTATCTATTTCTCTATCTCAGTCGGTTCATATCTATCTATCTATTTCTCTATCTCAGTCTGTTCATATCTATTTATCTATTTCTCTATCTCAGTCTGTTCATATTTATCTATCTATCTCAGTCTGTTCATATCTATCTATCTATTTATCTATCTCAGTCTGTTCACCCCTCTCTCTCTCTCTCTCTCATGAATAAATATTGGAATATTCCGAGACACACATACACTGTGACTTAATGAGAAATTAACATGCTGTTATAAACAGATATAAATTTGCATAACTTGTAATATAATTAACATATAGCTAATTACTTTTTAAAATTAGTTTCTCAATCCATGTTCTAAAAATTCTCCTTTATTGTGGTTTGCATTAATAAAAAGCTTAGCTTAATATGGCTCAAACCTATGAAAATGAGATTAGGAAGATTGTGTTGTACCAGTTTTCCAAATGGGGAGGGCCTAATTTCGTTGAGACGTCAATGTATTTTGTTACTGGGAGATTCATTTTTAGCTGATTTTTATATTCATATTATCTACCTAAAGCAAGTATACGCACTAGTAAAGCAAACCTCACCATGGGTACCAATGGTTAGCAAGCTAGTCTAGCAGTGCATTAGTGAGTTCAATCCTCATTGAGAGCCCAGATATTGTGGCCTTCTATGTGAGTAAACAAAGCTTACCTACTTTCTTGGCATCTTTGCAAAATCTGGTCATCCATGGCCAAAGAACAAATAGAAGCCTAAGCCTAGTTCCTGGAGATCCGTCACCCAGGCTGTACCTCCCCATTGTACTAAAAGCAGTTGGGTCAGTGCACATGTCCTAGTGCCTGTGATCATTTTTGGCTCTATCCACGCGCAAATATGGGTGGGTTCCCACAATTAAAAGGCCTTGTGCTGTATTTTATCTTGTTGTTAGTAGGCCGTCTCACAGACAAAATCATCTGTAGAGAGTTTGATCCTCATTCTGTGAGTGACTTACAACTGTGGGCTTGTGGCTCACTACCTTCATGAACTCCAGATAATGTTAGACGAGCTGAATGAAGAAAGCAAGAAAGTAGGCCTTCACATGAACTTCGGTAAAACCAATGTCATGTGCAACGAATCTGTTAAGGACAAAGACACAAACGATCAAAACTGAAAAAGCTGAGCTAAAGAAAGTAGACCATTACATCTACCTTGGACAACGAATCTCCATGAAACCCTCAAAAGGAGAAGAAATCAAATGAAGAATCACCCTAGGTTGGCAAGCTTTCGGCAGAGCAAGCTCAACATTAAAAAACAGAAAGATCCCATTAGTTTTGAAAAGAAGGGTCTATAACCAATGCGTCTTCCCGATAGTCACCTATGGAGCCGAAACATGGAACCTAACCAAACGACTGGCCCTCAAACTAAGAACCATACAATGTGTGCAAGAAAGGATCATGCTTAACATAACATGGAGAAACCACAAGACAGCACATTTTTAGAGAAAAAACAGGAGTCAGAGATATAAAATCTATTAGAAAACTCAAATGGCAATGGGCAGGCCATGTTGCAAGAAGGTCAAACAACAGCTATACATGACCACTCACAATGTCGATCCTCAGAGATCATATGCGAAATTGTGGCCGGCAAAAAATAAGATGGCATGATCAGTTCAACGGACATTAAAAGTCTGATGATGATGAATCTAAGCTTTGTAAGGGGGAAGCAGTTGCTAGATTCTTGGAGATATTTCTGGCCCAAAACTTGCAAAAATGGCCAAATGCAAATACTCTCAGCACACACCAAAAGAAAAGATGGCTCAAAAAGGCTCAAAATTTAAATATGGCCAAACCAAAAAGTTCATAGCCAAATGCTTTTTCAAAATGCCAGATGTGTCAAATTTGGCCATCAACTTTATTTTGTGAGGAAATAAGTTATATTTTTAATAAAATAAGTTTCTTTCTATTACTTGAATTAATAAAAAGAAATACTTAATAAAATCACTTTTGGCTTCTTATTGCCATCATTTCTGATGGGTATGTGTTTGCTAGTGACAGTAAACGAAGTAGAAAAAGACCATATATATAGTGGATATAGTTAGACAATGTGGAAAAGAAAGAATGAGAAAGGCGTGTTACATCTCAAACATGTTTATGTAACACGCCTTTCTCATTCTTTCTTTTCCACATTGTCGAACCATACCCACCATTCTGTTGGAGTCGCTCACATCCATACAACAAACATTTATTTTCATTTAACAATTTAATTCTATTAAAAAAAAACATTTACAAGAAATTTAGCATTCAGAACCACAAAACATGACTAAATGCATGCCTTGTTATGTTGATTGCAAAACATCTGGTTCTTCTTGCGTAATGTTCCTGTTTTTAACTCTCAAAATCAGGCAATTAGAAGCAAAATGGTTGTCTGTTCAAATACTTATGACAGGTACTGTGTCTGCTTTCTTTCTTCTATAAGGAGGTATATATATATATATATAGATGGAAATACATTGGGTTTTATATATGTGGATGTTAGTCTGCTCTTCATCTTCTTTTCCTCCTCCTCCTCCACCTCCTCCTCCTCCATCCACAGCCCCCACCCAGTCCATATCTATTATTCTAGCAATTGTTATCTCAGTCAACAGGTAAGATGACAAATGAATATACAGGTATACCTTGGTTAGTGCGATTAATTTCTTCCAAAATGTTTTGTACTGTTCAAGGTCTTATTATAATTTATTGTGTGCTTTTTTTTTCAGCTCCTACATAGCTACACTAATTTCTACAGCAATACCTCAACCGTACTACATCAAAACCTGCACTAATCAAAACTGCACTGTTCAAGGTGTTCCTGTACCGTCACGTTTCTGGTCCTTTTGTGTCTCTTACTTTCTTCTCCAATTTTCTACTTCTGCTAATCAGTTTTCCTGCAGGCAGGTGCAAAGAAATGTGACCCACATAACAGCCGAACCCCAAATGAGAAGTGCAGGTCCCCACCCCCCTTCATTTTTATTGTTTTATTCTTGCAATGACAATCAGCAGTGAATTCAGGCATTTTAATATTAGAAACCATCAACCAAAAGTATCAACAAAACTGTCAACATAGGTTTCATCAGTTTTTAAATTGGTCTGGCTGGCAGGCTATCTATGTATATATGTATGTGTCGTGCATACAGGTCGCACCAATGGAGCTAGAGGGCTGAAAATTTAAACATTTACTCCTTATTATGTCTAGAAAAAAAAAGAATTCTCCCCTTTTTCCAATTTTTTAATTGATCACCGCCAACGTGACATGCTACCAAAAGACATTGGTCACATGACGGTTTCTATTGAGTGACTAACCAGACCTGTTAATTAAGTTGTTGCTTGGCAGTGACTCAGCATCACTCACTTCTGTATTTGCTCTCGTCTCCCGTGCATTTTAACTCAATCTGCTGCTCACTTTTAATGAAAGTGAAAAAAAACCCCAATTACAATAATTATAAAATAAACAACAGGTCTGGTTAGTCACTCAATAGAAACTGTCACGTGACCAACGTCTTTTGGCAGCATATCGTGTTGGGGGTGATCAATGAATAGGTTACTGCTCTCACCTTTCGTTGGGCGGTGATCTCTAAAAAAGTCAGAATTTTCAAAAAACAAAACATGGCAACTCTATGTTATTAATTACATAAAGAGAAAGATGTAAGATTAATCACTCAATAGAGACAGTCACGTGAACAACATCTTTTGGCAGCATGCCGTGTTGGGGGTGATCAAAAATTGGAAAACGGTATGATCAGTGAATAAGTTATTACTTCCCATCAAAAGGCAAGAGAAGTAACTAAAAAAAGTCTGAATTTTCAAAAAAACATGAACACTGCTGGACACGAACTAAGAGATCAATTTAGCATAAATTTACCTTTTAAATTGAACCCCCACTAAAAACCTATTACGGCAAGGAATTTTTAAAAAACAAAAAGAAACGTTTTTTTCTTGACATAATAAGGAGTAAATGTTTAAATTTTCATTGGTGTAGCCTATCGTGTGACTCATAGCCAGCCAGACCAACTTAAAAACCGAAGAAACTTATGTTGACAGTTTTGGTTGACGGTTCCTAAAAAGACGGGGGGTTATGGCAAAGTGTTTTTAATGTTCATTAATTTATTTATTTTTATTTTTTCTAAACTAACCTGGGTGTGGGTGGAAGTCATTTTTGAATTGCAGGTAAATTATCTTTTATCTGAAACCCTTAGGACCTGACGCATTTCAGAATTTGTAATTTTTCAGCTTTTAGAATGGTAGTACAGAAAAGTAAATGAAAGATGCTTCCTTTTCTGCTTCTCACAAGGGGAATCTGCAACTCGTTTTAATATGTTCGCAGTCCTCAAAGTCAAAAATCTCCAAACAATAAACAAAATATCCATGAGCAGCACTGATGAACCATGGCGAAGAGGAGCATAAATGAAAATAGATAGATAGATAGATAGATAGATAAATAGAAAGATAAGAAAAAAGAAAAAAGTTCAAAATATACCGATTGAAACTAACTAAAACAATCGACTTGACACTTTTGATAAACAACAGTGGTACTTTTGATAACATCAAAGGGTGACTAAGGAGGAAAGGAAGTGCGAGTCAAAACATTGATGGAAAATATATAAAAATAGAAATCAGTTTAATAAACGAGCAAAGGGTGAATTCAAAATAGCGAAAGTTCAAAATATACAGATTAAACAAGATGAATTAATTTAACCCTTAGAAATAATAAACAACCACAGTATAAATAAGAGTGACAGAGTGAAGACAAGACCGAGTGAAGACAAGACAGAGTGTCCTCCAGATACAGACAAAGTTGCCTCGACAGTCAGTCTCACTCTCTCTTGGTTTTATGGGAATAACTGTGTGTGACAAGTAAACAGTATATTCTTTAACCAGAGAAATTGTCTCCGTCTCAATCATTAATTTCGTTCCAGGTCAATTCTTTCCAAAGACCAACCTCCGTCTTCCCGAAGTCCGGACACATTGTGTGCCCCAACACCGTCCACAATAAGGAGTGACAAAACGAACCAACTGTCATTGAACGTTTGTCGTCAACTTCCAAGAAGGTGATAATGTAACACTGAGACCCAACTGCAAGGCTCTCTCAAAATAATAACTTCTGCTCTACCAGGCCGCCTAGTAGAGCACAAGATGATCTTAGTTGAGCATGGATTGCATTGGGTCATGTTTGATACCAAAAGCAAGCTTTGGTGTGTTGTTATTGCTGGAGACTGAGTGACTGCAAGTCTCCTCAAATTTCCAGCCCCTTTCTCAGTATCCTTGCAAACCCAGCAATGCTGCAGTCTGAACAGTATCAATCCTTCCTCAAATGGAACAGCCTAAGTGAAAAGACGGTCATATCCAAGAATATCAATATTTTTTTAAATAATCTTAATTCTGATATCGGACATACCAAATTTAACTACCATTTTTCTTATTAGTTTAATCCCAGCCCAACTACACTGAAGCTGGCTTAATGACGCAATTCATCTAATCTTGACACTAATGCTTCTAGCATGGTCCCCAAGTGCATCATTTGTTATGGGCACGACCCTACTCTTCAGATTCCACAGCTTCTTCAGTTTCCAAGTGAGTCCTAGTATTTTTCAAATTTTTTATTTTCTTTCATCTTCACTGTGGAACATCTGGAACAATTAGGCAGATATTTTTTCATTGTTGACAACTGTTAAATCCAATTTTCATGGATGAAGTGTTTGATCTGAGTAAACTGTGCAGATCGGAAATAAAGAATAAGCTCTCAGTGAGACTCAAACTCACATCCTTTTTACCGTGAATAGCCTGATTTTCTGTACAAGCTGCTTTACTGCTTGAGCTACGAGAGCCCTGTGGCTGACTGAAGATAAAATCTAATCATTAAACTTACAGTTTTATTCTTCCAATTGCTTGGCGCCATATTTACATACACTAGTAGTATTAATAGTAGCAATATTAACTTGATTTTTTATTAGATGAAGCATTG
>VCCN01002007.1:2936293-2955053 GCA_006491835.1 Architeuthis dux
TTGAGAAGGGTCACTAATATTCAAATGGTTCTTTGGACAATTGAACTTCTTTCTTGTTATTTGTGTATGTGAACACAACGTTTCGGCCAATCCATTCTTCGACCTTCTTCAGGTGTAAAATCAGAGTGTGATGGGTTAAACCAGGGTTTCCCAACCTGGGCGATATCGCTCACCGGTGGGCGATTTCAACTTTTGAGTGGGCGATGAGCAACTGAACAGAAAATGGTGGGCGATTGGAAATTTTAGTGGGTGATATAGGATTTTGAGTATTAAGAAGGTATTTCAACATATGCTACCCGAAAAAAAACATTCAAAGGAGATATGCAAAGAACCTGTATAAGAAAGTCAGCGTTATTTGTTACCTCCCTTTGGTATTTTTACTACATCATAAAAAGTCAGTTTACAAACCAGTAACAAACTTTTACGAAACATTTTTGGTATGCATTTGAATATTTACTATACAAGTGGGCGATGACGCAAAAAAGGTTGGGAACCCCTGGGTTAAACGGAAGTTATGTTTATAGTGGAGTAGCCCTTATAGCACATGGCCTGGGTGTTTCTGTGTCTTTGTCTTGTCGGTTTAGATTTGTTGAGAAGTGGAAGCCACATCGGGTTGAAATCTGCACTTGTCTGGCTAATGCATTTAGTCAACATTTTAATGTGAGCTGCCTAACCATTTGAATATTTCAGAAGAAATCTGGAAATGGTGATGCTGTCTCTTATACTTCTAAAGATTTAAAACCTTGGGAATTGGGATCTTTGGGTGTATGTGTACAGTAGTCTCCTCTTATCCATAGCCCCCCCCCCCACACACACACACCTGGAAATGTTCCAAGATAAATTTCTCTTTAATTTAAAAGTGTTGTTGTTAACATTTACATATTCTGTTAGATACCATTTTTTGCTCTACACTACCAGAGAAAGAGGCCAGAAAAAGAAGCTCTCTTTCCTCACAGATATTACATATTACACCTGAAGAAGACCGAAGAATGAATCAGCCAAACCACTGTATGAACAACATAAACAACAAGAAGGAGTTAAATTGTCTGAAAAACTCTTTGAATACATGGGTTACCTTCTCAAAAGAATTTGGGCAGCATTAAAAATATTTTTTAAAAATTATTAAACACAAATATACTGTACATGCCAGATTCTAAGAAGAATAGTTTAGAAGGGTATTTGGGGTTGTTCTGACACCTGAACAAGTCTTTCAGGTTCAGACAACTAAACAATAGAGACTTGACTTCAGATCAGGGTACAACTCAGTCGTCATCGTCACGACTTTCAAAAAGACAAATATTCTTCTTGGTTTAAGCAATCCTCTGTTTCCGTTTTGGTCAGCGCTTCCAGCAGCCAGGGGGAGAACTTATTAATTTTTAAAATGTTATACATTTTTAAAAAATTTGTTTCACAGGCAAAAGGGGGGAATTGGAAAGGTGTTGGTCTTCTCTATCTTAACATTAACTTAGCTAGTCTCATTTCTTTCACCATAACAACACATTTATTCTGAATATTTCTTTCATTCTATGTTCACTAAAATACCGCATTTACTCTATGGATGTTCTACTTAATCTCACTTGTGAGGTGGTGGGAAAAAAATTTTTATATATATAATTAAAATTCCCCGATGTGCGATATGTATTTACAAAAAAAAAAATCTTTTTTTTTTTTTTTTAGTCTGAATTTAGCATGCAGCCAGAGGAGAATGGACAAACCCTCTAATTATGGGTTATTTATGGGAAACAGAAGATTGTCTAGGTCGTTCTGATTGGTCCAAACGTTCTCACATGCAAAACATACTGGTGAGAAAAAACACATGAAACTGTGTTTTTGCTATGTTGTGGCCCTGGTTCAATTCCTGATGTGGGAATCATGCATATTTCTGCGTGTAACGTGACAGGAGGACTACAGCTTACTGCAACTCATTCAAGCCCCATAACTGAGTTCAATTGTCCAAAAAACTCTTTGAATATTAATGACCTTTCTCAAAATTACAGACAGTAAGATTATCCACAGTATACAGCAACCAAAAGTGTGACAATTATTTTTCCTTTCTTTTTTGATACTGGTTTGTCATTTTCCCCAGGAATTGAACCGGATATACTTTCACTTAATGGTTAATTTAATGGAAAGGGGTATTGAATGAGACGTGACAGATTAACAGATCAATATTGAAAGACATTAATAGAGAAGATGCTGTTCAAAAAGGTCCACAAGCATTAATAATTGATTGATTATTGATTCTGAAAAAACCTCAATGACTTAAAAAAAAGTCAATGAAGCTATTAGCTGATATATTGATTATATCTGTATATCATTAAAACTTTTGATAGCATCATAGAACACACACATTAAATAACAAGACTAATCGATAATGAATAACAGGACTGATTAGTCACTCAATAGAAACCGTCAAGTGACCAGTCTTTTGGCAGCATGCCGTGTTGAGGGTGATCAATTAAAAAAATTGGAAAAAGGGGTGATCAATGAATAAGTTATTTCTCTCGCCTTTTGTTGGATCACTAAAAAGTCTGAATTTTCAAAAACCAAGCTAAGGGACCAATTTAGCATAAACTTACATTGTAAATTGAACCCCTCCTAAAAACTTATTTAAGGGTAGGAATTTTCACAAAACAAAAAAAAAAGTTTTTTCTAGGATTAATAAAGAGTAAATGCTTGAATTTTCAACCCTCTAGCTCCATTGTTGTGGCCTTTAACCATGACACATACAAAGCCAGTCAGTCAGCCAGCCAGAATCACTTAAAAACTGAAGAAACCTATGTTGACAGTTTTGGTTTACAGTTTCTAATATCCTTATTTGACACTGTGACTAAACCTGATATGAGGACCTTTTTTTGAATCAGGGAAGACAAGAATATTTCCTCTCCGGCAGACGGCATCTTAATGATTTTTTTTCATCAAAATTATATTAGGATATATGGGTGCCATATAGAATAGAATATTTACATTTTGTTATTATTATTAATTTTTTACTAGTTTGTCATTCATCTTCTTATTGTTGCTTTTTATTGCAACCCTCACATCATTCTACAATCATTAAGCCTTTTTCAGTTAAACCTGCCACTAGATCAGTGGTTTCAAAACTTTGAAAACCCGAGGACCCGTTCTATAAAAGGAAATATTTTGGCAGACTCCTATTTTTATTATTCAGTTTTTAGACATGAATTAATTAATAATAAACATTTGACTTTTAAAAATCATTTTCATTTCAAATGGATTACATTTATTTGATTGATTGATTTGTTTAGCGACATATCAACCCTTGATCGGTCATTTAATGCCAAAATCAGTTTTAAATTCCAAAAGTCGCAGTCAGCGTGTTCTAGTCCCCAGCCGAACCGTTTATTATCAATTAATTCCTGTCTAAATTCACTTTTTATAAAATTTCTCACCTTTCATAAAATGCTTGAGAATTTTACATTTTTTATAAAATGTGTGAGAATATTTCATTAATACGTGAGACCGTGAGAACGTATCAAAATGTGTGAGTCTCACGCAAATATACGTGAGACTTGACAGGTATGGCCACGTGGTGCTATCGAATGGTGAGCAAGATCACCTGTCTTAACTCCTCCAGATTTTTTCTGTGGGAATCCTAAAGAACATGGTGTGTGGTATAAAAACAGCCATTATACAAGAATTGAAAGCCAGAATAGAAGAAAAAGTTGCCACCATCAACGTTGAACTTTGTCAAAATATATGTATATCAGCATAGAACTCTTTGGTTTGGGGGACAGAGTGTTTGATTTGCCTAAAATTTTACACAGATAAAAACACAAGTACTAATTTCCAATAAAATATTTTTTATGAACTGACAATACACAGCTAATACAAATCACACAACATGCAACTTAAAAGAAATATGGTTTTCTGCCTTTCTTAGCAGCAAACATATCTATTACTACAGCATTGGCATACTTTCGTTCAATATTTAGTAATGCCACACTGTTTAGTTGCATTTGATCCATTGTACTTCTCAGATATGTCTTTATTTGTCTGAGGCTGCTGAAGGAGCGCTCTACAGAACACGATGTAGCAGGAATAGATACCAGCGATTTTGTTGAAGACTGGCAGTATGCCATGAAGATCGTTCTTGTAAAGAGTTTCAACAACACCAGATGGAGTTACCTGTGAACTTGATCGAAGCGTATGGTCTGTGACAAATTTTGCATAGATGGTCTTTTCTGCCTTTAGGAGATCCAGATCAGCACCATAATATGATGCAATAAGTTGATAGTGCTCATCTGACGTATCAGGAATGAAGGTAACATAGCCAAGTGTGCAACGTATGTTTTGGTCATTATCTTCAAATCGTTATTCCATTTCTACAATAACAGGTGGATATGTGATGGCAGTCTTTGGCAGTTTGATTAAGTGGCACTTCCATTGTAGATTCACCAACAATGAGACACCTTTTTTTCTCCGTGGAATTCTTATTTCCTTGAATGAGAATCACGTGCCTTGGATGATTTGTTCAATAGTTTGGCCTAACACTTCAGTGCATTTCCAAACGCCTTCAAAGTTTTCTTAATTTCTGCAGTTTCCATGGTTGCTATAGCTGTTCCTCTAGCTGTTATAACATCTACAGTCTTTCCCTGGAGGTATTTGATGAGGTTTCAGTGATATTGATCAGCGAAGTCAGTGGCGATTCATAGGCCACATTCACTTGGTGTAAAAATTACAGTCTGACCGGCATGAACAGCCCGAACATGTTTTTCTTTGTAATCAGAGTCTATTTGCTTTCCGCATTCTGCACATTTGATGCATTGATGATACAACCATGTTTTCCCATTGATGTGGATGGAAACATTTTTTAAATTATATGTATATTAAGGGTGGACCTATTATTTTGATTACATTCCTTTTATGCTTCTTTTAATCTCATAGAAAAGTGCACTTTTCATACTGTATCTATAAATTTAGTCTGATCAGTAGAAAATGAGTAATCTTCACAGTGGCACATAATTCGCTTTAAAGTCTGATGCAAAATTGTTTAAATTTAATTATTAAGACTTGCCACATGGAAAATATAATTAAAAAAAGGTGAAAATTGAAAAGACATATGTTGTTTATTTGTTACTTAATTGGTTTTAAAGTCCAATGATTCATGATTGTTTAGATTGAATTTTTCAGATCTTTTAACATGTTTGTTGGCTGAGATGAAATAACTCGTCCTAGCAAGTTGCCAGGTCAGTGACAAGGACGAGATAACTCATCTTGCAACATTATTATCTTATTATTATTAGAAATCATAGGTCACCATAGGTTTCTTCAGTTTTTAAGTTGGTCCAGTTGGCTGACTGACTGGCTATGTATGTATGTATCAAGCGTACAGGCCAGACTAATGGACTGAAATTTAAACATTTACTCTTTATTTCATAAAAAGAAAAAGAAGAGAATATTTTAAAAAACGTTTTTGGTTTGTTTTTTAAAAAAATACCTCCCTAAATAGGCCAGACTAAGGAGCTAGAAGGCTGAAAATTTGAACATTTACCCCTTATTTGTCTGAAAAAAATAAAAAATAAAAACTTTTTTTAAAAAAATTGCCCCCATAATAGGTTTTTAGTGGGGGGCTCAATTTGTAATGTAAGTTTATGCTAAATTGATCCCTTAGTTTGTGTCCATCAGCATTCACACATGTTTTTTTGAAAATTCAGACCTTTTATTAGTGATCATTGCCCAACAAAAAGGCAAGAGAAGTAACTTATTCCTTTTTCCAATTGATTACCCCCAACACAGCATGCTGTCAAAATACATTGGTAACGTGACGGGTTCTATTGAGTGACTAACCAGACCTATTTTATATATTAGTTGATTTGTATGAAAATAAAACCATTTTCAACATGCAATGAAGACTTTCTATTTTCATCAATTTTTCATAAGAAAAACCCGGCACAGGAGTTACAACATTAAAAATATACTTGGCAGCCAACAGGTTCAGCAACATGAAAAATATAATAGACTAGCATTCCAAGGGAAATTATGAATTACCACCACCTATATATGCTTCTTTTTACCTTGATCACTAACAAAGTCCAAATGTTAAAAAAACAAATGAGAATGCTGCTGGACACAAACTACAGGATCAATTTAGCATAAACTTATATTGCAAATTGAACCCCGTCTATAAACCTATTTAGGGGTCAATTTAAAAAAAAAAAAGTTTGGTTTGTTTTTTTAGATAGTAAATGTTTAAATTTTCAGCCTTCTAGCTCCATTACTCTGGCCTGTACATTTCACACATACATACATACACAGTCAGCCAGTCAGTTGGACCAACTTAAAAACTGAAGCAATGTAGCATAAACTTACATTGCAAATTGAACTCTGCTTTTTCTAATTTAAAAAAACAAAAAACATTTTCCCTACCAATTGAGACGAGTGTGTGTGCAAAATTTCAAGTTTCAACTATGAATGGTTAAGGCTGGGCAAAGTCCAGATACATAGATAGGTACATAGATACATATAAATGTTAGAACACATGAGTGACATAAATCCAGCAACAAACCAGTGTTGTGGGTAATGGTGATTAAAAAAGAAATATTAAAAATTGAAAAATTGAAATTGACACATTCTTAATTTGCTGCAGATGGTGATTGTACCAATTCTTTTTTTAAATGAAAAGCATTGAATTTTTGGAGATTCATTTTTCATTATAATCTCTACAGAAATAATTTCAAATTAAGAATGTATGCTTTTTTCATGCTTGCTGAGAGTAGGAAAAATAGTTTAAAATGGCTTTGGGGATCTTCATTTAACCTTGCTCAGTGAATTTATTTTGCAAGAACAACATTTTCTGGAGAAAGAAGTCAGTTTGGGAACAAGACAAATAAGTACAAGACTGGCTGCTGCAGGGTCAAACTCCACTCCTACTTCTATTCTGGGATCAAGTTTACATCAGGCACTTCAAATCGAAAAGGGACACATTTTGCCTCAACACCGGATTTGTTCAAAGGTACTTACATTCGATACACAATTTTCAAAGTTACTAAGATACTTTCTCCCAGAAAAATAGTATTTTTTGTGCTTTCAATCCAACCTTCTTTTTCTATATTTTTATTACGCTAAGATGACAGTTACTGAATGACTGTAAAATTTAAACTCTAATAATCACTATTAAAGTCAAAACCTAATTTTATGAAGAATAGTTGGATTGAAAGCACAAAAAATTATTTTTATTTTTCCAGGAGAAAGTATCTTAGTAACATTGAAAATTTGTTAGTTTAAAAAAAACCAACCTATTTTTTTAGCGACTGTAAGTAACTTTGAACAAATCTGGTGTCACAGCAAAATGTGTCCCTTTTCAATTCAACAATTTTCAGGGTGCCTGATGTAAACTTGATCCCTATTCCGACTGAAGATGATTACTGCAACTTTTGTATTGTATATATATATTAAATATGATAAATTTTCCGTAACATTTAAGACTTGTCAATTTAGCTCAGTTAGTAAGACACCGGCCTAGCAATCATTAGGTCACGAGTTCAAATCATGGTAGGGGAACAGGGATTTTACATAGTGGTTTACACCCTAAATTTTGGTAAGGATTGTTGTTCTTGTTGTGGTAGGAAAGTAAAGTTAACTTTGTCTTGGAGTTTGACAAAAACAAAGAAAGAGTTTGTTTTTTATTGAATGTAAAATCCCATAACCAAGAATTTTATCCTTTTTTCCTGCAGTATCTGTTTTTCTTTAAAAAAAAAGATTTTCAAATATTTTTGCAACCCCCAATAATCATTAGGCGACCCCTACTTTGAAGAGCTCTGTCCTAGATATCTCTCAGAACACTTAAAGGGTAGGTCCCAAGCAGGGCCTGATTAACCTATACCATTAGCAATATGAGGCCCCCATCTTGAACCATCCTTCTCCCCACCCATTTTGTATATAATTTTAAGTAAGTAATGTGATCTGTCAATCGTGTGAATAAAGTGGATTGTTATGTGCTAATGTGTAATATATTCATTCCATTTTTAAAGGAGTTATTTGTTAGGATTCTTCTTCTTCTTCTTCTTCTTCTTCTTCTTCTTCTTCTTCTTCTTCTTCTTCTTCTTCTTCTTCTTCTTCTTCTTCTCCAACTATAGTGAACGCTCAGACTTCACATCAGGGAATGTTCTTATTTTGACAGTTTTATTGTTTAATTCATTTTCCCTGTAGTAGTACTGATACATTTCTAAATTGCTATTTATTTTGGGGCCCCATCAATGTCTTGGGCCCTACGCTGTAACATAGTTTGTGTATAGGCTAATCCGGCTATGGTCCTGTCAAAAATAAAACTAAGAAAAATATGAATATACCAGAATTTGTATGGGCCCCTGGGCTTAAGCCTACTCAGCCTTATAGTATAATCTGGCCCTGGTCTCAAGGCATTTTCTGATTTCTGCAGTCAATATTAACATGCATTTTTATAAGTACCCATGTTAAAGAGTCTGTGAATCAGATTCCTAATCATGTGGTGAAATAAATGCCTATACTTTTGCAAAGATCGATAAAGAGAAATTCTGGTTTTGACTCATTAAGCTCAGCCAAATCCTTGGAGATTTGTATTTATAGCTTGTTTCTGATGTCTGGGACCAGACACACACTTCACAAGATCTAGGCAGAAACAAAATCAATTCTATTAGCTTTTAAATAACCTCCAAATTCTGTGATTTTATTTACCTCAAGTCTTGCACGATATTGATTGCTTACAAACTCACTCCAATTAGACGAGTTACCAGCATTTACACTTTAATGTCAGCAATAACATTTTAACAAATAGATATTTCAGCTATTCCTCGGGTATGGATTTATTATCTGGAGTCCATACAAAAAAACGTGATATCAATAAAATCGAATCTGTGCATAGATCATTCACCAGCAAACTAGAAGGTCTTGAAAGTGAAAACTATCAGCAATGTCTAAAAATATTAAAGATTTACAGCTTGGAGAGTCGAAGAGAAAAATATGACATTCTATATATGTTAAAAATACTCCAAAAAGCAGTTCCCAACATCGGACTACAATTCAAATGGTCTAACAGACGTGGTAGAAATCTAGTTCTATGTGATGAAAAACAGCAGTGAACATGCTAAAAGTTTATGCAATAGATGTTACATAAGTATCATGAGTTATTCCCCTTAGGCAGAAGAGTTCCTGTCCACTTCCACTACGTGGTGCTGTTTTACATTCTGGTCAACGAGCAGCCATTATTGTATTGTGTTAATAGTAAATGAGAGAGCTCCCGGACACACGTGTGCATCGTGACCGCGGTCATTGTGAATATTTGAATAAAGGATCTCTGTAAGTACGTAATATTTTGTGGCATTTTTAATCTGTTAATATCTGTCATTAAACCAAGCTTACAGCAGAAACAGGTCATGGGTATCATAACTGTTCAACTCCCTTCCAAATGAAATAAGAAATGTTCCAGTAGAAACTACAATGTCGAAGATTAAATCCCTGCTGGACAGATTCCTACAAATCATCTGGGCTTTTGGCTAAGATCAAAGTGTAGTATCTGTTCTTCGAAACCGCCATGGCCTCGAAGTTCGGTGAAACATGGCTAGTATGTGGTCCTGTGGCATGCTCGGGTATCGTCCTGGGAGAAGTTGTGCAGGATATCTTGGCTGCGGCTGATAACGCTCTAAGATCGAAGTGAATTATCTGCAAACTTCGAGACCGCCATGACCTCGAGGTTCGGAGAAACACGGCCCTTCGGGAGTCCTGTGGCATGCTCGGGTATCTTCGGATACCTGGGAGAAGTTGCGCAGGATATCTTGGTCAGGTGGTCACGATCCCAATTAGCACACTCAGGATCCGTCCTGAGGAGCTTTTGGACCCATCCCCGTCCTCGTGGCATTTGTCCCCACTCAGGTCTCTAGTCACGGGGACATGGGATCCCCACCCCTAACCTTATCCGGTCCTTGTGTCATTTGTTTCAGTGATAGGGATTTGGGATTCTCCCCCCCCCTCAGGTCTCTAGGCACGGGGACATGGGATCTCCACTCCCCCACCCCTCTGCATGTTCGTGTCCAGGCCAACTCCACATTAAAAAGATTTCATGTCAAATTTGCCGCCGTGGGGAGGCGAATAAAGAAAAAGATCAAAGTGTAGTATCTCTTCTTCGAAAAAACCATGATCCAATACTTCCTGGATACAAAACAGAGGCAGCGTCCAACTCAATGTTTCATCAGAGCGGGACAGAGCGGCATTGTCAACTTAGATATTTTTGTTGTGTTTAGATATAAGAAATTGGTTTTAGATATCGGATATCAGATTATTTTGGCAAAATCTTGATATTTTTTTGGCAAAATCTAATTATGTTCTAGAAGGCCCAACTAAGTTTCAGTTGATGTCCCAAATGTACCAAAAACCTTCATATTGTGCATGCTATGAAGAAACGGTTCGAGGGCCCAAAGCAGGTTCTAGGACTAAGGATCTTCCACAAGTTTGAGCCACAAAGAGAAACACAAGTCGTAACTAAAAGATGCAGTGAAGATGAAGTTCACAAACTAATGCAGGAATTATATGGGATCAGCAATATTGTGTCAAATTGCTCTATTTGATTATGGTGCCTGTATATATGATCATAAATGGTGGATTGGCCTTGTAATGCAGAAAGATGAAGAACATTTGGATGTTATGATTAAACCCATGCATCATTATTTTTTTATGATCCTGAGCACTATTTTGAGGCCTTTATTGGATTCCTTGACCCCAAAAACATAGGGTTAGCACACTTAATTAAGTTTCTAGGTTGATTAGAAGCCGAGTTAGCACTAATTATACATTTTATAGTGACCATTTTGGAAAATCCAAAATGGCGGCCTTGCAGATGTCTATGCAAATACCAACACTACATGTTTGATTCCCCATGCTCTGAAGATTCAAAAAATGTATAGTTTTGCTAATCTACAAAAACTTTGAACAAAAATATATATGAACCTGATAGTGTAAATTATGTATTTTATGTAATAACAAATGTAAAGATAACAGTTTTCAATTACTTTTTGTTGCTTTTCTATAATCCTGAGCACTATTGAGGCCTTTATTGGATTCCTTCACCCATAAAACACGATTAGCGTACTTAATTAAGTTTCTAGGTCGACTACAAGCCAAGATAGTACAAATTGTGTATTTTATGGCAGATATTTTGAAAATCCAAAATGGTGGTCATGCAGATGTCTATGCAAATGTCAACATTATTTTTTTGATTCCCCATGCTCTGAAGATTCCAAAAATGTATAGTTTGCTAATCTCCAATAACTTCTCACGAAACCCTATTTTTTAAGATAGTGCCCTCAATTTATATATCTTTTTTTTTACCACAAACCTTTCACGTTTGCAATTGTCACCATACTTTTATCAGCTCAGAATGATAGTTCCTTAGAACAGACCTTCCAAGTCGCGTGCATTCTGCGTGAGACACACACATTTTAATACATTCTCATGCTCACACGCATGAAAGGAAAATTCTCACGCATTTTATAAAAATTGTTAGATTTATTTAGATTTATTAAATTGGTTTAGATTTCTAATAAATATCTTATATTAATATAATCAGTACCAATGATGAAATTAGGATATATCCTTGTAATGTATTCTTGAAATATTCTTGAACACATTTCCCGATTGCAACTTTAATTTGAGAGGCGAGTGTTTAGAATCTGAGCCAAATTCAAATGAGGCTGCACAAAATGAAAGTGAGTTGCACATACACGAGAAAATGTTTTGTAAATAATTGTTGGCTGTATATTTATATGTATTCAGCATATTTTTTTTATAGAACTTTAAAACTCACATTATTTTTTAAATAGGCTTGTAGACAACACTTATTTTCAGTAGCTGATATACCCTGAAACACAATTTTAGCCAATCTTGGATACATAATTTTCAAAATTTTCTGGGGGACATGCCCCTAGTCCCCACTTCAATCCCCCCCCACATAATTTTGGAAGAATAATCAGCTCAACAGGCATGAACCACCCCTGATCTTGCCTTCATGCAATCTTAATACAGACCAGATTATATTAAAAAGTTCTGTGCATTTGTTTGTCACGTATTGCTTTTCCATAAAACATGTTTGGAGGTATCATTTACTTAGATGAAAAACAAATTATTACAGTTCTGTTTTCGAGATTAATTTGTGGAGTATTTGGGATTATTAATCACTGCCTCACATAGCAGAGAGGTTTAAACACTGTTGCTGGTTTTAGGTTATTCATGTGTTCTGATATTTGTATGTATCCGGATTTCACCCAGCTAGCCTTACCATTCATAGTAGAAACACACACACTCCCCTCAATGTGTAGGGAAAATTTGTTTTTGTTTTTTGAAAATTCACCCACTAAAATCGGTTTTTAGTGGAAGGTTCAATATGCAATGTAAGTTTATTCTAAATTGGTCACAAGTTGTGCACGTTTGTTTTTTGAAAATTCAGACTTTTTTAGTGGTAACAGCCCAACAAAAGGCAAGAGAAGTAACTTATTCATTGATCACCCCTTTTTCCAACTTTTTAATTGATCACCCCCAACACAGCATATATGGATGGTGGTGAGTCATAATTTTCCTTGGAATGCTAGTTTAGTTTTTTTCTTTATATATTTTCTTTACCTAGATTATTTCAGGATCAATTCCATCATTTTCAGCAGGGTGGGGTCCAAATCGATAAATTTATTTTTACAAATAAATACGAGGAAAAAAGTAGAAAACATTTTTCACAATTCATTTTCGGTACTTTACATTCTCACTTATTTACCCACAGGCATCTGATAGTTGTGAGATAAATTAGGTTTTTCTACTTTTTCCAGAGGAGGTGGCGGGTGGTGGTGGTTTACAATGAAACCGTAATGTTACACTGGACAGTTCATTTCCGTCTGTCTTACAGAGGTACTGCCTCAAAGTATCTGTACTGTCATCACGTACTTCCTTTATTAATATCTACAGCCCTTAAAAAGTTGCAAAAAGGGGTGATCAATAAATAAGATACTTCTCTTGCCCTGTCTGAATTTTCAAAAAACAAACGGGAACAACTTGTGACCAGTTTAGAATGAACTTACATTGGACCCCCCACTAAAAACCTATTTTGGCAGGTGAATTTTCAAAGATTTTCAAAAAACAAAAACAAATTTTCCCTACTCATTGAGGGGGGTGTAAGGGTTGGGTGAAATCCAGATACATAGATACATACAAATGTCAGAACACATAAATAACCTAAACCCAGCAACAGTGTTTAAACCACTCTGTTGTGTGTAGCGGTGATTAATAATCCCAAATACTCCATAAATTAATCTCGAAAAACAGAACTGTAATAATCTGTTTTTCATCTAAGTAAATGATACCTCCAAACATGTTTTATGGAAAAGCAATACATGATGAACAAATGCGCTATCCAGAGGAGGGTGGTGGTGGTGGTTTACAATAAAACTGTTATGTTACACTGGTCCGTTCATTTCCGTCCGTCTTACAGAGGTGGTGCCTCAAAGTATCCATACTGTGTTCATGTACTTCCTTTATTAATGTCCACAGATTCATAGCGTTCTGAACGTTGCTCTCTCAACTTCTTTGTTCTACCAAGACAATAACAAAGTTCTTCTTGCATTTTAAACACCTTTAATTCTTATCGATATGGTAGGTCTGTCCCACGTGTGGTAAAAAATAATTGTTTTCCGACTAGAAGTTTTCAGTTGTTTTTCGTAGGTTTATTATTTCTATTTTAATATAAATAATTTGCTTATTCCAACCTTAAACCAATTTTCCATGAGCAATGCCAGCTCTCCCTACTAGTGTACGACCTATGGGCTCTGCTCCTATTAGTGCCACTCTGGTGGTCCATAGCATTCAGACCCTTGGTTTAAAGGGTGGGGTCGGCCTGTACTGTACTGTACGTTGTAGATACACAGATAATAATAATGAAATACACTCAGGTTGTGTATTTGTGTGTTCGCTTGATGAGAGCAAAGGAGGGTAGAGAAGAATGACGTTTTGGAGGATAGTATTGGGACTTGCCCCAAAATTCCTTTGGTTTAATGGGTGGGGTCGGCCCTGGGCAAGTCGCATTTCACCTTAAAACATCACTGCTCAGGCTGGAGGGTTATTTCACAAACAGGCCCTGCCATCTATGATCCTTCTGCTGTGGACCACCCCCCCTCAAATCTCTTTGTCCATGAAGCCAAGCTATTCATTCATACACACACACACGTATATATATGCACACACACACACATATATGCACACAGACATATATACATACACACACATATATATACACACATATATACACACACATATATACACACACATATATATATACACACACACATACACATATATATATATACACACACACACGCACATATATATATACACACACACACGCACATACACATATATATATATGCACACATAGGCTCATAATATTGTAATATTGTCTGTGGCTAAATATTGGTTATAAAACTGTTACATATCATGTAACTATCTTTTTTTTCTAAGGAACTATCGTTGTGAGGGCACCGACTAGCATATGTTAATTGGAATCCAAATTCAGCCAATAGCTGTCCTGAGGCAGATATAAAAACTGCTTGGAATCACTGGCCCAATAGTTAGAATCCCCTTATTTACAGTGGTTCACACTTTATTTCCTCCTTAATTCATCTGACCGTAAGCCCCAGTCGTCAAACATATTTCAAAGCTCCTCATTTGACTTCTGTGGATTTCCTTCTCAATTCAAGAAACCATCTTTGCCAGTAGCTAATATTCCTCTATTTACAGCGGCTAATATAATTCCCAAGTCCCTTCTTTATTTGACTTCTGAGGTGTTTTTTCCCCCTCCTCTTAATCCAGGACTTCTTAAAAAGCCCCTTTTTGGAGTTTGTCTCTGTTAACCAGGTTTATTTTTACGATCTAGTATCCAGACAAAGTCTGGGATACTAGAAGTTTGTTATCTAAAGTTGGGCCATACACCCCTAGACTTTAAAAATCCCAACTTTACAATAACTCACAACACGTATATTCCAACTTCAACTGAAGTTTGATGTTGGGCCTTATTTATTGTCATAGAATTAATGCACATGTGAGTAGTAAAGTGACATCTTTTCTGACTCTTGGGTGCAAGCCACCGCAGATAGAGCCAGTTGGCACAACTCCATCAATAAAGGTTCCAAAATTTACGAGGTCAACGGAGCAGAGGAGGCAAGCCAGGAAAGCTAGAGTCAGCAATCCTCATGAGGGTTTTGCCCCTCATTCCCTGCTCCCACTGTACACATCAGCCTTATTAGCTATCTGTGCACACATGAACAGACCCAGACCTAAAAATCCCTGGAGAAGTAAAACTGTCCTCTTTGGATCAATAACAAATTTCAACTTGGTGACAACAGGGTTAATGTATTAGGGGAAAGTGAAGGAATACTGTACACACGGGCATAGCCAGGTTCTAAAGTTAGGGGGAGTGAGCACATAAAAAAAAGGGGGCAGGACACGTATCAAATAATTTTAAATTCATTCTACATTTTTATTTTGCATTTAAAATCAAAATGAATGTGTCATTTAACTAATTATATTTTAAACATAAATAAAAACAAAACAAAGCAATATGAAAAATATATGAAGCCCATGGTTCAAAATACTGGAGAGGTTGGTCGAATAGGGTAATGTCCTAAAAATTCTTCCAAGGACATGCGATAAAGTAAAAAAAATACCAATAAACCATAAAAAAAAAATAATGAGATTCAACTTTTATTGCACTAGGGAACTAAAGAGTTAAAAATTTGGTGAAAAGGCGCCACTCTTGAAGAATGTACTCGGTGGGAGCAACTGCTCCCCAGTACACCCTCTAGCTATGCTGACTTATTCCAACCGTAAACCAATTTTCCATGAGCAATGCCAGCTCTCCCTATTAGTGTACAACCTATGGCCTCTGCTCCTATTAGTGCCACTCTGGTGGTCCATAGGATTCAACCCTTGGTTTAAAGGGTGGGGTTGGCCTGTACTGTACTGTACACTGTAGATACACAGATAAGTTTAATGAAATACATTCAGGCCGTGTGTGCATGTGTTTGTGTGTTCGCTTGATGAGAGCAAAGGAGGGTAGAGAAGAATGACTTTTTGGAGGATAGTATTGGGACTTGCCCCAAAATTCCATATCATGTTCTCTGGGCTAGAATTTGGGTCAACCGGCTGACCGAGGAAACAAAGAGAATGCATTCGACCAATCAGCTCCGCCGAGTACTTTTTTTGGACATCTATTCAAATCGGGCAACAGTTAGAGTTTGGCTCAGAGCAGAGACGGCTCAACAACAGTGTTCCACTCCTCAGCCTGACGGGTGAGGGAGAGAGTGGGAAGATAGAAACCAGTACGGCCTGATTTGAACTGCTATAATCACACTACTGGTCACTTTTTCAGTAAAGCAACTAGGGACAGAATTTAACCAATTCGCTAGATTTTCAGATAAACAGAATTCAATATCCTGATTGATCCGCAAACCAGCCCTGCATCGAAGCTATCAACGGAAATAAAAGGAACCAACATTTTTTCCTTGAAATTAATGAATTTTGTTTTTATCTCCGACCGTGTGGGCAGTGTTGCCAATTCAGCACATTTTGTGGTAGATTTAGCACCTTTCTTGTTTTGGCTGTGCAAAAAGCACTAAATTAGCACGTTTCCGCCTAAAACATTTTGGCCATTTTTGGCTATTTCTGACCATCTTTAGTATCTTTTTGGTGGTTTTTGGCCATTTCTGGCTATTTTTAAAAGTTTAGCGCTTTTTTAGCGCTTTTAGGCAGTCAAAGTAGCGCAAAAATATTTTTTGAGTTGGCAACACTACATCTGGGAGAGCCTTTCTTCTGTATGGACCAACTATTTATTTCCCTCCACAGATAACTCAACCCCTTTAAATATACAACCAGTACAATGGGACATAAGTAGATAAAAATATTGTGTATTTATATAGACAATGCCTATGTAGTGCTAGAGACGGTTTTCTGTTAATTTTCACATGTGAATGCCAACAGAGTTCCAAATATCAAAGGTCTTTATCTGTTATTAATGTTATTACTTTATTATTTATGTATTATTGTTGCTTTTTATCACAACACTCTGGATTGATACATATTTTATTATTACTATTGATTTATTATTAGTTTTACTCCATCTTATTAATCACCACTACCCACAACACGAGTTTATAGCTGGTTTTAGGTTATTCATGTGTTCTGACATTTATATCTATGTATCCAGACTTCACCGAGCCCTAACCGTTCATAGTAGAAACTTGAAATTTTGAACACACACACCCCTCAATGAGTAAAGAAAAATGTTGTTTTTTTTTTTAAAATACCCCCTATAATAGTTTTTTTTAGAGTGGGGTTCAATATGCAATGTAAGTTAATGTTAAATTGGTCACTAGTTTGTGCCCGCTTGTTTTTTGAAAATTCAGACCTTTTTTTAGCGATCACAGCCCAACAAAAGGCGAGAGAAGTAACTTATTCATTGATCACGCCCTTTTCCAACTTTTTAGTTGATCACTCCCAACACAGCATATATGGGTGGTGGTGATTCATAATTTCCCTTGGTATGCTAGTTTATTACTAGTTTTACTCCAGTTGATTATTGCCTTTTATCATAACACTCTGGGTCAGTAAACGTTTCAAATGCTAGAGAAAACAGTGCAAAATCAGAAATAAAGAAGTAGCTTCCAACAAGACTTGAACCTGGGAACAACAAAAGCAACAGTGATTAGTACCACCTAGCCTATGTTCATCATGGAATCAAGTTACCCATGTACACAAATTTGCAGTTGGTAGGATGCATCCATCTGTGTTAGATATGAAAATGCCAAAACTGACTTGACCGTAAGTTGACCAGAAGTCATTGCCATCTATGTAGGGTGATCCATCTGTGTTATATTTGAAAATGATAAAATTGACCTGATCCTATCAAAAATTGACCTGCCTTTAAATTGACTATAAAAGTTCACCAGAGGTCAGCACCACCTATCCTATGTTCAACCTGGGGTCAAGTTACACTTGTACATGTAATTTGCAGGCCGTAGGGTTCAGCAGACTGTTAGATTTGAAAAGGCCAAAATTGACCTCACCCTAAGTGAACCCTTATGGGTCACCAGAAGTCATTGCCATCTATGTTCAACCTAGGGTCAAGTTACACTTGTAAATAAATTTGCAGGCAGTAGGGTTCAGCAGACTTAGTTAGATTTGAAAATGCCTGCCAAAATTGACCTGACCTTAAATTGTGGTCACCAGAAGTCAGCACCATCTATGTTCATCGTGGGGTGAAGTTACCCTTGTACACAAATTTGCAGCCTGTAGGGTTTGTGTTATATTTGAACATGACAAAATTGACCTGACCCATCAAAGATTGACCTAACCTTAAATTGACCGTAAAGTTCAGAGGTCAGAACCACCTATCCTATGTTCATCCTGGGGTCAAGATACCTTGTACACAAATGTCTTTAGGGTGCAGTCGTCTCCGTTAGATTTAAAATACCAAACTCGTACTGACCCCAGATTGACCTTTAGACGTCATCGCCACCTATTCTATGTTCATCCTGTAGTTGTGTTACCCGTATACACAACTTTTCAGCTTGTAGGGTCCAACCGTTTAGGAGTATGTAAAAAGCATAGTCAGAAGTGAACATTCTTTGTCTTTATAGTATTGTATATACATATATTATATTATATATATGTGTGTGTATATGTAGGTATGTATGTGCATGTGTGAGCAAACACACACACACACACACACACACAC
>VCCN01002007.1:3038337-3052425 GCA_006491835.1 Architeuthis dux
TTTACTTAACATTTCATTAATCCAGCAATTAGGAATCTTTTCAGTTTGGTGAACTGCATTTTTTTTAAAGTAAAATCAATTTAATCTAACAGGTTTATGTTCCGATTAAAATCTTTTTGAGACGTTATTAGAAAGTGTCTTAAATAATGACAGGTACCTCCATGCACTTTTGATGAAAAAGGGGAGGTGACAAAAAAACGCCTAAAACTTGTATGATAGTTAATTTTATTGTAAAACACATTATCCCATTCATAAGAACGATGATTGGAAAAAATTGTGATATAAAAATTATTTGTTTCCAATGTTTAGAACCAGAGGTTTTGTCTTTCAAAAGTTGTTTACACTGGATAAACAATCAGATATAATAATTTGCATTAGAAAATGTCTAGTCGAAACACCCCAAATTTTAAAATTATACCAAAAATATTTACTTTTCTATAAAGATAAGTCCCCGCTGAAATTAAATCAGTTAAAATTACATTCGAAACCTCAGTCGGAGATTTTGAAAATATGTCATTAATTGGAAAATAAAAAAACTGTAATAAAACTAAAATATACTTTTGTTTGGAAGGTTTGCAGTTTCTTCTCTTTATTAAAATATATTGTAGAGTTTTGGGTTGTGAAAAAAATATTCGCTCAAAAATTAATTTTTAAAGATTTTTTATCAAAAACTTAATCTATGGATAAATGTTTTTAATATTTTTAAAATCTTTATTCTCCGTGGTTACTTCTGAAATGGTGTTATTAAATAAAACTGTGTTTTAATAATCAAGAAATGTGAAGTTTAATAAAATCTAATTTTCCAAAGATTTTTAATAGAATTATTTCATTTTTAAAATTAAATACAGATGTTATGCATTTAACATGTATGGAGGCTCAGAACGCAATAATTGGATTAGCTCCCTTGATAGCCTTTATTTTCAGAGTCACACCTTCAAAGTCAGAAGACTCAGATTTGTCTTTTTCAATGAAGAGAACAAAAAACTTTTTCTAGGAACAAGCAGAATAATAGATTATATCTCTTTTTATATTAAATCTACAAAAAATGCAACTACATCAGAAAATCTTTCACTTTTATCATCATTTTCTATGTTCAATGTTCCCTATATTTTGTCATGGCCTGCGCGGGACCAAAAAGCCTGTCAGTAACTAGAAAATATTTGACTGAATTCAATCTGACCTTCGTTTCTTTTAGAAATTTTTCGTTTTTGAGAATGCGGAGGGATTTACCATGTAAATATACTGCTAAAATAGGTGGCCATGTTTGTGTAGGCAGACACGAAATAGGGGTCCAATTTAGCAGATATTTAGATTATAAATTGGACTTCGGGTGTCGAAAAGACGGACACAAAGTAAGGGTCCACTGGTCCACTCCAGTTTTACATTACATACATTGTAAATCGATCACCCACTTTAGAGCCAATTCACTCGCTTCCCCTATAAATGTTACTTATTCTCAATTTTTAAATTCAAAATCAGTGAAGAAGGGCATGTTCATTTACCAGAAAAAAGAAATGCTGTACCTAAACGTGGTAGGCTTGTTGTACCTATTATCCTATTGCAAGTAACAGGAGATTTTTTTTACCTGAACTGGAAATTAAATTCAAGGAGTTGAAACCCTAACACTAAACCTACTAACCCTAACCTACCTACTCGACACCCGACACCTGAGTGTGCAGAAAATATTTTACTTTTGAGACAACCATTGATTTTTTTGTCTAAAGTTTAAGAAATAAAAGTCAGTAACATTTAACAAAAAGTGTATAATAAAAGAAATGATTCATTCAGTGTATTGGTTTTACTTTATTATTTATTCATTATTATGTAATCCTATATCGGACGTGGCATTAAAAATTGTCTGCACAGTATAATTTGTTCTTATGCACGGCCGAGCAGCTTTGAGTAAACACTGGTTGCAAAACATGTTTTTTTTTACTTCTGCCAATGGAGGAGGCTTCTTGTAAGAAAGAAATTAAAAAAGAAATCTTTCATGTGTATCACACCTTGAAGATATTTGCAATATGACAATAACATTACTGAAAATAGCAGCTAATGAAAAAACAAGTTTCAAGTCAACCAGGAAGGACCTATTGAGAAAGTAGGCTGTAAAAGCAAAATAATCTATGCCTGATTAAGTTTGTATGATGGTTGGCAAGGCTGCATCTAATTAAAAATAAAATCAAGATAATATCACAACTTATGCCTGAATTGATAAACTATTTCTCAGGTGTATTTTACTTAACATCAAATAGAACTACTTACATAAAGGTGTGCCTAAAACATCACACTGATTGATATTGTTCAGATTTAATTTATTGAGTATTAACAATCTCTGCTTTGAACAAAAAACGACATCTCATGTGTAACAACCTAATACATTAACACTTCGGTTAGCGCTCTAGATACGTCCCTAAAAATGCAGCAGTAAAGAAAAACAAAATTGTTTAACATTGAGTGAGCAAGTGTGCAGAACTTTACAATTTAGCCATTTTATAGCCAATTACAATCAGGGTAGACATTTTATAGCCAACCGAAATTTGGCCACCTTAAGTAAGGATTACCCTACATTTCATTCCAGTAATTATTCAAATTTCAAAATTTTCTCAGGGATTTATTGCAACCCAAACCCCTAGCTGTGCTTGCAAGATTCATAGCCTACATTAATGGGCCAATTTTAGGTGTTTGCCCAAGTCATTTCGAGCTCCCAATCCATTAATAAGAGGGTTTACAGTATGTATCATGCATACAGTCACACCAATGGAGCTAGAGGGCTGGAAATTTAAACATTTACTCCTTATTAAGTCTAGAAAAAATGTTTGTTTTTTTAAAAATTCCCCCAAAAATAAGTTTTTAGTAGGGGGTTCAATTTGCTATGTAAGTTTATGCTAAATTGATCCATTAGTTTGTGTCCAGCAGTATTTTTTTTAGTGATCACTGCTCAACAAAAAGCGAAAGAAGTAACTTATTCATTGATCACCCCTTTTTCCAATTTTTTAATTGATTATCCCCAACATGGCATGCTGCCAAAAGGCATTGGTCACGTGACGGTTTCTATTGAGTGACTAACCAGACCTGTTCATATTTTTGTTTAAATCTAGAATTTTCTGCAAACATCCTCATCTTCAAATGCCTCAATAAACAAATATGAGATCTATTTTGCAGCAAAACCCGGAATACTATGTCAGTATTAATTAAGAGGAACAAACATGAAACTGCTTGAAAACAAAAACAATTAATCCAAGCCACATCCATTTTGTCTCAAATCAAGGATGCCATGGTTATTGTTATTACATGTTATAGGCAATGTCTTCATATTTATTCAATACATTAACAGTTTGTTTACTTGCCTTGTTTATACAGGCCATTCTACCAACCCACAACCAACTGTTTGCAATCATCAGCCGAACGTTCATCTAGTGTTTGTAACCATTTGTATAATGTTTGGGTTGTTTGCATTGTGATTTGAGAGGGTGGCTAAACTGTCTTTTTTTATGTACAACCACCCCATAAACGTTTGGACCCAAGCCTTAAGTAACTGTTCAACCACTATCTGCTACTGTTTGTATGACATTTGGCTGTTATAACACAGTTTGTTTTCGTGTTATAACGCTGGTGGATGAAAGACCCCAAAATTTTAATCTAGCTCACAAATAGCTAGATTTAGCTCCGAAATGGCTTAATTTTTATTGCAGCTCAGTTGTAACGCAGTTGGCTTTCTTGGACCCCAACACCTGTGTTAAACAGGGGTTCACCTGTACTATGGTTTATGTTCTGTCATGATTTGCTTAGCGGATGACATAATTGTGTATTTAAGCCCAAATAAAAAGTAGGATTTTCTCGGCTGGCAGGCTCTCTCCACTTGGAATATTGGCACTACACAATCTTCCTACTTGGTTTTTTGTCATGCTAAACTAAGCTAAGTAAATATTGTGACTAGACTTGGGCCTGCCTTGTGGCTGTGATAGTAATTGTCAAACTCCAGTCAAAGTCTGGAGTTGGCTTTGTTTTTCTACTGTAACAACAACAAGAACAATCCTCACCAAATTTAGGGGAGTAAACTCTTCACTGTTTGTCTGGTCCATCATGTTAAGCCAAACTGATATGTAAAATTAACATTTCCCTACCGTGATTTGAAATCACAACCCACTGATTGGTAGGCGGCTCTCTTACCGACTGAGCTAAATTGATACGTCTCAAATATCTATGGAAATTTATGTTAGAAATACACAAAGGGCTTATTACATTCTAATACATTTATAAAATTAACATTTCCCTACTGTGATTTGAAGTCACGACCAAGTGATTGGTAGCTTACCAACTGAGCCAAACTGACAAGACTTACATATCTACAAATTTATTTATTATATATACAATACAAAAGTTGCGGTAATCATCATCAGTCGGAATAGAAGTAGGAGTGATGTTTGACCCTGCAGCAGCCAGGCTTGTATATTATTCACTGATAGATGTGCATGCTGATTTTCAAGGCAGGCAGGAAAATTCTCCCACTTAGAAGATTGGTACAATACAAAAACCTCCCACCCCCACATTTGGCCTTGTGCCATACTAAGCTAATTTTAGTAGACTGGGGTCTACCTTGTGTCTGAGATAGTTTTATTTTCCCACTGGTTGTCGCTGGTGGTGTGAGGGGGGGGGCGGCATTTGCAACCCTTGCATCAGCCGTTCTCACCAAGGGCGAGAGTTTTTGAAAGTTAGAACCGTATAGTCTATACAGGATAATGGTGCAATACAATTGTTTTATGTAACCCCCAACTTAATATTCCCACATAAACAAACTGTATTACTATTCGCTAGAAACAGGGTTACCACTAAGATATATATATTCCGAATACCCCCCCTCCATCCTAGAAAGGTGGCAGCAGGGGCCCAGGGTGCTGCACTAAGCTCTTATCTGTTAAATCCAGAAGATGAGATTAATGGCTTTTGATTAAGAGGAAAACATTTTTTGCTGTTGCCTTTCAAAATAAAAGAAAAACTTGATGAATAAAATCAACTCTGACATTTCTCTTCCTAATCTAGTTATGCGGGCAGAGAAGAAGTTTCTAGATATCGAAGAAAGATGAGATTTATGAAGAGATACGTCTTTTGATAACTGATATCTGGAGCTATTACTTGACAGCATGAAATGTATCCAGAACTCATTAGCCTCTCTTCTGAAGAACCAGAGATACTGATATGTCTCCATGATAGGAAAAATATTGAAATACGTCTTTTGCCACCCACTTATGTTACACTCTTATGATATATGCAACAATTCAGTTCATACATTTTTATTTTATTATTATTAGATGAACTATTATGAATCATTTTTTAAAGATTTTATGACTACTTTGTGCCTTCATCTTATTAAAAGCAACTAATAAATTAAGGTGAAGTTAAAAAGTAGTCATAAAATTAAAAAATAAGTCACTTCATGTTTAACACATAATTTAGACAGTTTAGGAGGTGTGGGTGACCTAATAATTAATGGCACTGAGAATGAAACCGGCGAACCAAGTAATGCCCTTGGGAAAGGTATGAATCCATTTTTACACTTAGCTATGGGTAAATAGCAGAGCAGTTGGAGCCCTTTAGCCTTGTAAGGCAGTTCATCTTGGGTGTCAGGCTAGTAACCCAGACCCATAAAAACCCATAATCAGAAACAATGAATGGGTTTTCAAGGATCATTCGAGAAATGGAGACCAAATCGTTGCCTCATGCATCATGCATCATGCATCCTGCGACACAGGGAACCTAAGTCTGAGTCTTGAGAAATTATTTGCGAAAAATAGCGATGGTTTGGAAACTTGGTACAGAATCTTCAGTCAGGACAGTGGAATGGAGTTCAGAATCAAGAAATGTGAAATGTTGGTGATGCGCAAAGGAAAACAGAGAGCAACAGAAGGAAAATAGCAGAACAGTTGGAGCCCTTTAGCCTTGTACGGCAGTTCATTTTGGGTGAAACCCAAACCCATAAAACCCATATTTACTACAGAAACAATGAATGGGTTTCCATGGATCATTTGAGAAATGGGGACAAAAAAAACATTCCTGCTACTTTATGCAATTTGTTTTTGGCAACCCTGTCAGTAAGGGTTAACCCTTTATAGATCACCCCTAAACATATTTTAGATATCAAAACAAACTTGTTGTATGTTAAACTAGACCTAATTACAAGATATTTTTAGTTGCAAGTTTTCTGAAATTTCTTTTGTTTATGGGGGCAAAACCCCCTCTGATGAAGTGATCATATATGGTGCCTCGCCCAAAAAGTGACCAAAAATGGAAAATATAAAAAAATTAAGAAATTAAAGTAGAAAGTTAAATAAAACATAGCATTAAAGAATAACATTCAATATAATGAATAGATACAAGAAATTGATATTGACAAAAAGAATAACACCTCCAGGTTGATTTTAAAATTGTATTGTGCGGTCCAAACACGGCTAATTTAATGGGGTGTGTGATACTCAAAACAGTTTCTGTCTTTGTTCAAGCACAAGTGTAAACAACCAAACATTACAACGGTTACAAACAGTAGATGAACATTTGGCTGATGATTGCAACCGGTTGGTTCTGGGTGGGTAGAATGTGTGTGTGTGAGAGAGAGAGAGAGAGTGTGTGTGTGTGTGTGTGTGTGTGTGTGTGTCTGTGTGTGTGTGTGTGTGCATGTGCACTAGTATGGCACTGCTTCTGTTAAAGAAAGAATAACACGACTAATATTCTCAAAATAGCCAACATCTACATAGGGACCAGTAAGGGTACAAATCCAATAAATTATTGATAAATAAGATAAAACTAGCATTCCAAGGGAAATTATGAATCACTGACACCTATATATGCTGTTGGGGGTGATCAATGAATAAGTTACTTGTCTCGCCTTATGTTGGGCTGTAATCACTAAGAAAAGGTCTGAATTTTCAAAAAACAAGCGGACACAACTAGTGACCAATTTAGGATAAACTTACATTGCATATTGAACCTAAAAACCTATTTGGTGGGGATTTTCAAAAAACAAAAAAACATTTTCCCGACTCATTGAAGGGAGTGTGTGTGCAAAATTTCAAGTTTCTACTATGAACGTTTAGGACTGGGTGAAATCCGGATACATAGATAAATACATATAAATGTCAGAACACATGAATAATGTAAACCCAGCAACAGTATTTAAACCAGTGTTGTGGGCAGCAAATCCAAATTTAAAGTACCTAAATATCATTTCAGCTACTTCAGTCGGGTTGTTCCTCAGGGTGAAAGGGACAGAATCGTAGAGATTATGAATCTGTCCGGATCTTCAGAGCCAATCAGCAATACCTGTCCACCTTTTTATTATTTATCTGACTCCTAAGTTCTACAGGTCTGGTTAGTCACTCAATAGAAACCATCACATGACTAATGTCTTTTGACAGCATGCCATGTTGGAGGTGATCAATTGAAAAAGGGCTGATCAATGAATAAGTTACTTCTCTTGTATTTATTTTGGACAGTGATCACTAAAAAAGTCTGAATTTTCAACAAAAAAAAGTGTGAATGCTGCTGGACACAAACTAAGAGATCAATTTAGCATGAATTTACTTTGTAAAACCTTTTTTATGTTTTTTTTTTCTAAATATAATAAGGAGTAAATGTTAAAATTTTTAGCCCTCTAGCTCCATTAGTGCAGCCTGTACACCTGATACATACATAGCCAGCTAGCCAGACCAACTTAAAAACTGAAGAAATCTATGTTGACAGTTTTGGTGACAGTTCTGGTTGACAGTTTCTAATATTGCACTCATCTACCTCCAGCCCAATTCTGCTGACTCTTCCATGGCATCTCCACCAGACAGAAATTAACCAACCAACACTGTCCCTTATCTTTCTGCTCCAAGTCAGGTAGACAGATCAAATTTCCTATATGCTCTACTGCTCAAACACTTTTTTCCCTATCACCCTCTTTTGGTTAATTTCTAAAGCAATCTTCCCCCCAGAAATGAATCTATAATGACATTTTACTTATGTTGTATATTTAATGTGACCCTTGGGTTTGATGCTCTGTTGCTAGATTCTCAATATTTGGATTGATATTTTCAGTTTTAGTCTGATGTCTCCTCGCATGCATACGTCAGTTCCACTTTTATCAATATTTTAGTGACAGAATTAAACCTGAATTCAACCACATATGAAGTTGGAAAGCACAACGGGAGCCTCCCGTTATTTTTTACTTTTCAGACATAAAACGAAAGATTGCCTATTTTTTAGAAAAATCCATTCTTATGAAACAATCTATCCCCCCCCCCCCTTCAACTCAACTTTCACCCTTTGGGGCAATATTGCCCCTGTTGAAAATGACTGCTCTACTGAGTTAGAAAAAAAATATTATTTCTTGATATTTATATTTATTCACCTATTGAAACACAAGGTCAGAGTTTAAAATATTGAGCCCTATGTACTTTCAACAATACACACACACACATATATATATATATATGTGTGAATCCTCTTTGTTTTCAGAGTTTTTATTATTTTTTTTTTCATATTCGTGTGAAGCAGTGAAACGAACGTTGTCAGCTCCGACCATTTTTGTTTCAATATGGAATATTAGCTCCAAATGATAGTGTTAATTATAAAATTAACTTTTTTATATGTTGAGGTCACACACATGTACATGTAAGTAGAGATAAAAATTGTCTAGTTCCCTCGGCATTTCCATTTTGGCACTCCCCAGGCATCAGGGATTAACCCTGACCCTACCACTCTCAGTGTAATGGGGAGGTACTGCCTGGGGCTGCAGGTCCCATGGAACTAGACATTATACTTTTGGGGGCAACAGGGAATACCAGTGAGACATTGACCTTTCAACAGATTTTATGATGATCTTACTGCTCTCCCCCCCCCACACACACTCTGTGTGCCGGCTTTATTTTTTTCATTTTTTAAAGACTAGAAAGGCTTATCTCTATGTAAGTTAGGTGGACAGATTTGAACAGAGATAGATATAGATAGGTAATAGATATGAACAGACATATATATATGGGTCTGGTTAGTCACTCAATAGGAGCCGTCACGTGACCAGCTTCTTTCGTTTTTTCAAGAATCAAAAATCTGTTTTTTCTAGACATAATAAGAAGTAAATGTTTAAATTTTCAGCCCTCTAGCTCCATTGGTGCAGCCTGTATGCGCAACATATACAAACGTATGTTGGATAGTGGGGTGAATGTCCTGGACTTGGGGAGAAAGGAAGGACTCGAAAAACTGATTGTAAAAATATGAGACATATTTCTATTTCATAGTATACACTTCGTCGACCAGAGAGTGAAGAGTGGGAGAGAGATGATGGGTGCTGAGAGACCGTTCCCAACAGGGGAACTTGGTCTTATGCCTTCCCAGCCCTATGCGGTCTGCCTCCTGGCTGCTTCGGTCTGCTCTGAGCTCCCTCGTCTAGGCTCTGAGCTTTATTGATTTTTGAACACCCACGCTTGTGTCATTTCTGGTTTCCACATCCTGTTTTTTGGACACCCACGCATATACATATTTCCTAAGGTGACCAGTTTCCACACAGGTGTTTGGTTGACAGTTTCTAATACATGTCCAAGATCCGGGACCTCACATGGATACATGTGGCTAACAATAAAATCTGTCTTGTTCCCTCGGTACTTGCCTGTTGGTATGCCTCAGGCATCAGGAATTAACCCTAATCCTACCCCTCTTGGTGTGCTGGGGAGGTGCAGCCTAGAGGAATGGTCCACTGGAACAGTTGCTTGCCCTTGGCCACAAATGACCATGGCAGATCAGATATCCCTGACCGAAGGCTGATTGGGGGAAAAAAATCAGCTGTTTATTCACCTACTCACAAGGACAAATTGACACAAGGTCAGGTTTAATGTGGGATCCCACACATGTACGTGTGGACAAGGATACAAATTGCCCAGTCCCTGGAACCAGTGATACGAAGGCATCAGGATACCTCCTGACCCTTCCCTTATATCGCAATAGGGAGGGTGCTGCCTGCGATTGGAATCCCAGGCTCACCTTATTTATACTGCATCCCATCCAAAGACGAGGACACGGCTGATCCCATCCCAACGGCCAGGTAGGAGGGGAAAGATCAGAAAATAATTTTTGCAATATGCCTTATACTTATTTCATCCCTCAAAATCATCCTTTCAAAATGTGCATATATGAGAGCAAGTAGCTAAAAATTGATTTTAAAATCAAATTCTCCATCCATTTTTCATATATAATGAAGTGTGTTAATAACAAATGTTCTATGTACAGAGTTATGGCCCTTATGTAGAGGGCGCTCCCTAATTCTGGTGAACACGTGACCGAGGACAGAGCGGACATTTTATGTTTACCAGGGGAAAACCAGGTTGTAAAGAAAATCAGTTCATAATAAACTGTTGTCTTACTATCGTTTGTCAGGGTGTCACTTATTATTTCACAAGGTGGGTTAAGCTCTTTGACCAATATTTGAAATTTACATGCTATATTTGTTGGGTGTCTAAAAATTATTCCTACCATTGTAACCCACTCTTGTGAATGCTGATCTTGGAGCAAAATGAATATATTAAGTTATTGATATTCTTCACAATGAATCAAAATCCTCAAAGTAACATTAGCATTTAAAAGTGGAATTTGATGATTTAATCGCTGAGTTTTGCAATTCATGTCCTGTTTGAGCAAGTCTTGGCACTCGATCTGCTTGTTGTACATTGAAAATTAGAAAGAAAGGAATTGTCAGGAATTAATGCCAGAAGGTTTGGCTTTGTTATTACTGCCTGACTCGTGACTATTCACATAAACAAACACCACTTAAAAACAACGTACTAACTTTCTTTTTATACTCATAAATTTGTAACAGACTTTGTTTTTCTCTGCAGAATAATAAAAAATATCTCTCTATTGAAAACAAATTTGAACTCTGTAATGGTTTTGTTTTCATATCATTTCATAGACTCTACCATGAGAACTAACTCTTGGACTCATTCTGCTCAAATGTCAAAGTCTAAATACACTCCTAGTTATATAATAACGTCATCAGATATTAATCGATAGACACATTAGTTTGCCTTGAAAATCAGTTCTTTTACATTACTGGTTGTCAGAATATCAGTGTAGGTTCTTAAAGAATCTTTGTAGTTAATTCAAAAGCCTCTCTTTTGGTATTTGCAGAAGTGTTAGGAGCAATTTCGAAAAAAAGATTTGTATGTTTTACTATCATAGAACCAAAGATCACATTTTTATTAAATCCTTTTATTTGCAAAAACAGAAGATGTGAAACTAGAGATTTTGGAACTGCAGAATAGAAGATAAAACCACTTTTCAGATCCACCTACCTTTGCGAATCACTGTTTTCGACTATGAATATCATAAAATCAAAATACAGATCTCGTCTTATCGATGAGCATCTTGATGATTGTTACGAACAGCAATATCATCCTACTCTCCTAATTATAAGGCATTGGTCAATAAAGTTTAGTGCTAAAAATTATATTGACTGTGAGATTTTGAGGAAGTTTTGTTGTATAGGAATATAAATTTTAAAATTTTATATAGGGAAAAAACAGCTCCCCACCAAACCCTCAGTTGCATTTGGTTTTGTTACCTCTTGGCCCTCAAACATTTTCCCTTGTATGGCCCTGTTTATGCAGTATTTCACATGGGGATTCTTTAAATCTTGTTTTGGGTTTATTAGTTTTGTTTTTAGTTTATTTGAATTAGTTTTGTTTTGTGTATTATTCCCATTATGTTATTCCTATTGTTTTGTGTTATTATGTTATTCCTATTGTTTTGTGTATTATTCCCATTATTTCACACTACGCCCATTATGTTCATTAAGTCAAACTATAAACTTACCTAGATTTTTTTCTATAATAATACATATTATATGTTATATTCTGAAATCAAATGATCATTTGATTTCATACTGTTGACATCGAGAGCCGCATTATATTCGTGCCTAAAATACAAACATGAGAATGGAGAAGCCAACAAAGTGTAGGACTAAAAGACTCCTGCCTACCATCTGACTTTTATTAGCTCAGTCGGTATAGCAGTACCTGCTTATAAGGTAGCTTCCAAGGTGGACGCGGGTTCGATCCCCCGCATGGAGTTCGTTTCTTTATTCACATTTACGATTTAGGCCGCTCATTTGGGAGACGCTCACACCAATACCGGGCAAATATAGGCTCTCACTAATAAATGTCATTATAATTATCATGTTATATTCTATAATAAAATATATATTTTACGCAGTAATTTGTTTTGTGCATTATCTTAAATAGGAATTAAATATGATTATGTATGTTTTTATTATTAAGCCCTAATATAAATTTGGCTTGGGAGTCATGAAAGTGCTCTTCAATACAAAAAGGTTGAGGACCCCTGCTCTACAGAGTGCTGAAGGTTTAACAACAAAAGCCTTTGCTAACCTATGTAAATGTCCAGAAGGTAAGATTGGTTGCATGGGCATCTGCTGCCAAAACATATATTTCCAGATCTCCGATGGTGTACTGTTGATGGAGACGCATGACCTGAACCCAGGTTGACACAATGGAGTGAGCACCAGTGAATAATAATAGTCTTTTTATATGCAAACATTAAGTTGGGGTTACATAAAACAATTGTACTGCACCATTATCGTTTATTGACTAAAAGGTTCACCCTCAGTGAGGAAGCCTGATTCAGGGCCGGGGGTGACCAGCCAACCAATCAGGGTCCTCCACTAGTTGGCTAGCTAGAGGTTGGCTGGTTAGTGGATTGAAGGTTATCTGGATGCCCTACTGGACAAGATTGTAAGGCTCTGATGCCTTGTTAGAAACTGTCAACCAAAACTGTCACCAAAACTGTCAACATAGGTTTTTCAGTTTTCAAGCAAGTCTGGCTGGCTATCTATATAGGTATCATGTGTACAGGCTGCACCAATGGTGCTAGAGGGCTGAAAATTTAAACATTTAGTCCTTATTATGTCTAGAGAAAACGTTTATTTCTTTTTCTTAAATCTCCCCGCAACGTTCTGGTTGTGTTTAGAGCCTCTGTTCGCTTTGTTAGTCTTTCTATTCTAGTTGTGTGAGATTAGAATGCGTTTGATTCGTAACCGTGTTTAAGCATGTTAAGAAAAGAAGACGGAACAAGATAACACGTGTGGTAGGGTTGTTTGCCTGGTAAGAAGTGCGCCTTCCTCATTCCCACTTCCAGTCCGTGTTTTCTGGGACCGGAAACGGAATGGGGGTTGCTGGGAGCTTGCTTCGGCATGTTTATTGATTTAACATATGGATACATTTATATAAACATTACACCCGCCTCCCCAAATAGGTTTTTAGTGGGGGGTTCAATTTACAATGTAACTTTATACTAAATTGATCCCTTAGTTTGTGTCTGGCAGCATTCACACTTGTTTTTTGAAAATTCAAACTTTTTTAGTAATCATGGCCCAACAAAAGGTGAGAGAAGTAATTTATTCATTGAGCACACTTTTTTCAAAATGTTTAATTGATTACCCCCAACACGGCATGCTGCCAAAAGAGATTGGTCACATGACAGTTTCTATTGAGTGACTACTCAAACCTGTCCTTTATGGCATTTCAGATGAGCACAAGAGGATTTACTTGGCAGTGTTTGTCTCTTCCCGACAGAGCGTATAAGGTTACATTGTATCAAGGGAGAACTCTTGACCTGAGAACTGGACAGGTAATTATGGGAGAGTGAACAGCCTATATATTCGCTTGCCGATTCTTTTCTCCTCATGCCAGTGATAAAACCATGGCCAAAATTACTGGTGATGTGACACTGTGCAGGGAGAGTTGGACTCATGCCTTTCAGAGGTGTAATAGTGTAAAAGTGAAAAGGATCTCAACAAGAATGCTGTTTTCGAAGTCAATAAACATCAATGAACTGACTGACACTTCTAGAAGGCAAGGGAAACGCGAGGAAATTATTGAGTAAGTTCTCAAATGCCATCCCCGGAGTCGTGTCTGTCACGAGACCAAAAAGTCAGCAAGTGTATTTGTGCTTGCCATCTGTTACCATGGTTGCAGCACTATGGGGAAGTGGTGGTGGTGGTGAAGAAGAAGAACAAGAACAAGAACAAGGACAAGAAGAAGAAGA
>VCCN01002007.1:3118013-3132964 GCA_006491835.1 Architeuthis dux
CCCCCCTCCAGAAGTGCTCTAGCGGTGGTGTTTTTTTTTTGTTTTTTTAAGAAAACATTTTTTATAATTAAATGAATAAATTAGAACGAAACAAACCTTACTTTTTTATATCCTTAACGTTACTTTTGAATTTAAAAGTGACCAATGAAATTATTTAATGGACACATTTTTATAAATGTGTGAATTTCTTTTATAAACTTATTTAATTTTAATACAATGTTGTAATACACGGTTTCTTCAAATCATCAATGAAATACTTTCATATCCCATAACTAATTTAATCAGCTTACTTGTAAATTCATCTACAAAGTTCAGTCACGAAGATAAGTCATTGTAACCATCTTGGTTACTATTACTTGTCTTGGGAAGTGAACTTGGGAAAGGCATGAATCCATCTCCTACCTCCCAGCTATAGGTAAATAGTAGGGCAGACTGAGCTCTCTAGCCATGGTTGGTAATCAGTCTAGGAGATGGATAACTGATTCCAAACCAGACAGTGGAGCCCCCTTAAGGTGGCTTGATGCCAGTTTTGGCTTTCTTCTGGCATCTCCAGATAAATCATTAATTTTCTATAATACACGGATTCTTCAAATCTTTTATTTATAATACACAGATTGATATGAATAAATATATATAATTTCTATGCCAAAAAACAAAGTTTTCTTGGAAGCAAAAGAAATGTACGCGTATGTACGTAGAAAATTTCTCCAATGCATTAAAATGCTGAAAACAAAAAAATTGACAAAATTATTCATCTATATATTTATAGCAAATAAGAATGAAACATAAAAACAAAACAATTAAAGGAAATTTATTTATTTAATTATAAAAAATCTTTATTAAAAGAAAAAAATTATTATTATTATTAACAGCTCTAATATTCTATATCTAATATTTTTTGTGTGCTTTCAATATAAATCTTTTCTTAAAAAAACAAAGGATGAATTTTTCGAATTTGAACTCTCATGTTTATACTGCTTTTTTAAAAGTGTAAACATGTTTTCAACAAAATTACCTCAGAGTTCGTATTGTTTAGCAAATAATTTTCACTTTCAGTAGAAAAATTTCTACAATCTTTGTTCTTATTCATACATAAAGATTATTGCAATAAAATTTGCAGGGTTACTAGATTTTGGCATTTTTATTGCTGTGTTGTCAACAGTCCGTTGGTGTTCAATGCTCGCCTGCTAGAACACTTTTGGATGGAAAAAAGTGAATGAAAAATCGATAAAATGACTAAAAGTTATCAAATTTTTATTCAGCATAAACTGGCTGTCTTCTACTTACAAACTGTGCAAAATTTCAATCAAAATAACCAAAGGAAACAAGCAAAATCATCCCTATTGAAAATTAATAGTAAGATCTTTTTTCAAGTGAAGCCACAAGACTGGTCATGATGTCAGATTTTGTCACTTTATTGCTGGAACCTGAACAAACTGTTACAGTGCAATACTACAGGGAACAATTGGCTGATTTGAATGATGTATTGAAAGAGAAGACGTTTTTTCTGAACAAGGATGTTGACTATTGATTTTGCTGCATGACAACACTGTTCTCCTGTTGCAAACATGACGCAGCAAACTATCACAGAGCTGAGATGGTATTCTCCAGACCTGTCATCTTCAAATTATCCCTTGTTTTACTTCATGCCACACTCTCCATTTGGTCAGTGCTTCCAGTAAGTTGAAGATATTGAAATATTCTTTGAAGAATTCTACTAAATCACAAGCTGAAAGATGATGCAAGGTCATAGAAAGCCAGGGAAAATATTTTGATGACTGAATAATGATGCTATGAATTTTTATGAATAAAAGATTTTGTTAAAAAAAAGAAATGCTGAAAACTTTTGCATCACCCCAATACTTTCATATCCCATAACTAATTTAATCAGCTTACTTGTAAATTTACCTACAAAGTTCAGTCACCATCTTGGTTACTATTACTTGTCTTGGGAAAGGAATGAAACCATATCTTCTACCCCCCAGCTATAGGTAAATAGTAGGACAGACTGAGCTCTCTAGCCATGGTTGGTAATCAGTCTAGGAGATGGACAACTGATTCCAAACCAGAGAGTGGAGCCCCCTTAAGGTGACTGGATGCCGGTTTTGGCTTCCTTCTAGCAGCTTCAGATAAATTTACAAGTAAAACACATTATCAGTTTTTGTCTAGCAGCAACTGTGATATTTTTGGACTAAAAATTCAATTATAATTTTTTTTTATTACAAAAAGTTAAAAAGTTTTTTTAATGTTTGACTAATCATTATTAGTGATGTACTGGAAAAAATCATCACTGTCACCATGTGAACCCGGATATCCGACCGGAATGATATTCCAGTACATCATAAGAATAGATGCTTGAGATTCTTCTGATATCAATGAGAGATATCCAACCAGATTGATATTCCGGTACATCACTAGAATAGATGCTTGAGATTCATCCGATAACAATGAGAGATATCCAACCAGATTGATATTTCGGTACATCACTAATCATCATCTTCATCTTTCACTGTCTCCTTTTTAGTTTAAATTGCAGAATACGCAACATCTAGAGAATTAGGTGTTGACAGCTGAGGACAATATAGATCTTTTCTCTTGAAACAAATCTAATGTCCATTCTTCTAATGGTGAATAGGATCAGATTTGTTTGTGGGAAATCTGTTTATTTCTGTTCAACTGATGCCAAATGAAAAACTGACAATTTTTTTGTGGAGTGAAAAGATTGGAAATTGAAATCTGTTCTTTTATGGCTTTATTTAAATATACCCTGTGGAGATGTGGAAAAAGAACCGTTTCTAATGAGTCCACACAAAAATAGATTCATTAATTTATTGTACCTGATAAATGCCTAAAGCGCTAATATAATTAAATATTTAATGAGGCATGTTTGGAATGTCTTTGATTGTATCATGAATTCATTTTTTTTTTTTTTGCCAGTGTGCTTCCATATTTCTATATTGCTGCCATGGGTTGTTCCCAACCTTTCCATGCATTAAACCAATGGTTCCCAACCTTTTCACATTATTCCATACTTTTGTCAACAAGATTACTAGTATCCCCCCCCCCTTCCACGTATTAAGTTGCAACAAAGAATAATTTCAAATAATAACTTTATTTTACGTATAATTAGACAGCTTTATAATTAGACAGCTTTTATAATTGTACAGCTGCTGCTGTGTATTTGTTACTCAAAGAAAGCAAGCGAAAATAATTAGGAACATCATTTGAAATTCCAATTTATTACAAGAAAAATAAGAATTTTGCTATCGTAACTGATATATACACATCAATGTGATCTCTGTTCTTGTTTTTTGCTACTAGTTCTTCAATTTGTGGTTCTATTAGTGAGAGAGCACATCTTAAATCATTCCCAACTTGGAACTTATTCCGAGCCTTCGACTTGATAGATAGAAGTGCAGAAAACTCAATCTCTAGACTGGACTTTTATTTTTACCTATAGCCTTATTCCACCCTTGAACTACCCAAATTCTCCCCTGGTTGGGAAACATTGCATTAAACAGTGTTAGACCCTAACAATCTTCCTGGGATTTTTTTATTTTTCAGAAAAATGTTTTTTAAGGTTTTACAAGGGAGGTTCTATTTACAATGTAACTGAATGGTAAACTGGACTGTTATTTCAGTCCATTGTATGGAAGTTAGGCTTCAAAACATGTTACTTCCCTTGTGAAGGTTGTTAATTAGGTTTCTTTGATATTTTAATGACGATTTTTCTGTGCTTTCATTAAGGTTTTTTGGTGGGCAGCCCTTGTGTTTTCTAAAAACTAACAACTAGGAAGATTGTTAGGGTCTAACGGATTAAAAGCACAAAAAATTACTGGCAAAAAACCTTTTTCTATTTGTTCCGACTTTGTTTTACCGTATTGCTTTTGTCGTACTAATACATCATCAGAAAACAATGATAAAGAACAGAAAAAACAAAAACTAATTTTATTAATTATACTGATAAAAACATTTAACTCATTCCTCCCTGAAAACGATACGGGCGTGATAAAAAACAAAAAAAACAATGAAAATCTTTTAAAAATATTGATAATAAAAAAACACATTTAAATTTACATTATACGCAAATTTAAATCATGACAATGCCAATCAATTGATAATAATACCTTTTTCAATTAACTTTTCAATGGTTTTATTTTACCGGACTTTTACGTGATACATTGGGAATAATCACTGAAAATTTCAGTAAGTGTACATTTAATATTAAGAGATATAGCAATTTCTTTTGGTCAGCAACAGATTAGTTTCAGGGCACACAGGCACTTTGTTAGACTCAGGCAAGCAGGGAACATCGAATTTGTCTCTTACGTAGGAAAGAGTTAAGGAAATCCTATTAAACGGAAAGTACTATCCAATTGAATGGTATGAGGGTGGATCACAACGTCCGTAACCTGGCACATAGTTATTAATTGAATTTTGATCTGAAGTTTTCACTGAAAATGTTTGATCTATGTGATTAATATTCACCACTGAATTAAGTGCAATGACATGGTAGGAGATTATGATGAAAAATAAATATTTGTTGTGTGAAATAAATACTTTTTTCATAAAATAAATACTTTTTTCATAAAATAAATACCCTTTTCATAAAATAAATACTTTTTCATCATTAAGCTACAAACCTATTGATTTACCTATGTATATGTATCTTCGTATTAACAATTTCTTTTTTTTTTCTTTCTCCAGATCCGAATTTGTGCTTTAAACAATTATGATTCCCCTGGAAGCGATGGGCCTTCAGATAAATGCTCAGCAACCAAGGAGGCTCTGGTAAGTTAGCTTTTCAATTTTATGGGGTGTGATTTTTATATTTGCCATTTATTTGACTTTTAAGGAAAATATCATTTCTGATCCTGCACTAATGGGATATTGGTAATAAGAGATCACTATGAATGAATGAATGGCTTGGCTTCGCGAACGAATATTTTGGGGATGGTTTTCCACAGCATTTATACCATAGACAGCGGGGCCAATGTGCGCAGTAAACCTCCAGCCTGAGCAATGTAGTTTTAAGGTGAAGTGCGACTTGCCCAGTGTCGAACCCCACCCTTTAAACCGAGGGTTTGCATCCTATGGGCCACCGGAGCAGAGCCCATAGGTCATAGGTTTGACAGGAGTGTCCTTCTCCTGACAGATGCCCGAGCTAGCTATCGGGGTCTGTTGCCCCCTTGCGGGAATGTTCTGACAGTAAGGCTAAGAGATCACTATATAAGTATATAAAAACCTACTTAGACTCCCCGTGCAACTGTTAGAATTTGTGTTAACCCTTAAATTCATACAAAGAAAATAGAATGTCAATTTCAATGGAAATAACTTCTGATTGAAGTTATCTCTCTTTGACCATTTGGTGAATTTAAAATTTTTTTTTTTTAATTCAGTTCACAGAGTTCTACTGTCTTTTATGCTATTCATTAAAGAGTTCCACTGTCAATTACAAGCGGCTTCAGCAGTTTATGAATTTAAGAGCTAAATATCACTTTGGATAGTATTGATCTGTTATCTATCTAACTAATGAATGAAGGCATTATTTTTGCATTTGTCTGTCAGATAAAGTTAATATAACTAGGTATTAAATTCGAACAGTACAAAAGTATTGATCTGGTGATTAGCTTGTCAACAACAGACACTAATTCAGGTTGCAATCAATAGATTGAAACAACAACTGCATATAAAAACAGCTCACAATTCTGAAACAAGAAAAAGAACACTCTGTTCAAAACCTGCAATATTGTTTATACAATTTTTGACAGCATTTGTCAACATTTGTTTCCAATTGATTTTTCAAGTTAATCCCTGTTAAAACGACCAAAACAACAATAAATAATCATTGCATCAAAAATAAAATGAAAAATATCGTCTGAAATGCAATATAATTCTTTGGGAAATGAAAAAGTTATAAATATACATATGAAAAGTATACATTAGTTATATATTATGTATAGTCTGCTTTCTTTCTTTCTTGTATTTTCTATTAGTTTATTTCGAGAATTTTTTTTTATTTTTTAGAAGTAGTAATATGATGTAGTATGATCTAAAAAAAGAAAAAAATATTCCTCTTTCTTCACCCACTCTCTCTTCCATTCCTTTCTTATGAACGCTTTCAACCTCTTCAAATTTAGACATTCGATGCAGGTAAAAACAGTTCAAGTAATAGTATTTTCATAGTGATTGCATAAATTGTTCATAAACCAAATATTACAAGATTCACTTGTTTATCTAAAATAACCACCATATATAAGATAACTAATATTCTGATGATGTTGGTTTAGCTCAAGCCAACAGCATCAAATATCTGCTCAGATGGACTGGCCACGTGCGCTGACAGATCCTCTACAGCAAACTCACAACCGGCAAAAGACCTTGTGGCTGCCCTCAGTACTGTTACAAAGATCAACTCAGACAGACTGATGAACACCAACATCAACCTTGAAACCTGGGAAGAACAAGCAGCAGATCACAAACTCTGATGTCAAAATATCTTGACTGCCACAGAACTGTTTGAACAAGGACCTTGCAGAAAAGATGAAATATCCACCGAGCCCAAAAGAAACAAAATACTTGAAAATGAGAATAGCCGATGATTTGTTTATCTAAAATACCTCTATACATGTATTTTATCACCATTTCTTGATAAAAACCAGAAAATAACATTTAAAAAAGTACTTAAGTAACTTTATCATTTTCTAGAAAAACATATTTCTTTTGCCCACGTGAAAAATGCTTCACAATTTCAGCTTAGCTTAGTGTGGCACATGGTCATCTTTGGTATAAATAATTTTTCTGTACATCTAATTTGGGGATCTGAATATACCATATTTGACTGAATATAAGCCCACCTAAACCTTTTCCCCCAAAAAATATCTCAAAAGTCTTACATTAGCCAAAACTAGAGCAGTTAAAAAACTAAATTATAAATGAAAGGAATTCAGGGAAATGTGTTTTTTTTCCTAAATATTCCCTGCTCTGAAATAAGGGGTATGTGGTGTCTTATATACTATCAGATACAGTATTCACTTTCCTTTCTGAAATAGTAACCCATAATTAGCATAACATTTGAAAACATCTACATGACCACACAAGGTCAGTGAATATCTACCGGAATAATCTTACTTTATCACATGGCCATACAGTGTTGCCCATGAATATTTTTTTGTAGGGGTGTTCTCATTTTTGGACGGCAACATATTTATATTTTTGGCAACAGTTTCAATGCTGTAGAGTTTTGTCATAAATAATACCTGATAATGTTTTGATTGTATTATGTTTTGATTGTATTATGTTCCACTAGAAATAATAAAATCCTGCTATGTTTGGTTTAAAAGGAAATTATGTTCTATAAAAAACTGATAGGGATGTACTCATTTATGCATGATACTGTACTGAAGCATCCAGTTAGGAACAAAATCACTTGTTGCTTCTTAAATTAAGCCTTTTGCAGCAGTGGAAAATAACTTTTGAGAATTCCCAAGCAAAATCCCTGTCATGCATAAATTAGGAAATAAAAATGGATAGCTGCCCTCTTCACACAAGTAAATGACTATTTTTGTGATCTGTTTACTTCTTTATGACCTTTTTTAAATGTTGCTTTTGTAGGAGGCCGAGGCTCATTCAATCTACAACAATGCCCTGAGTCTTCAGATTGAAGGTGATGTGGATGAAGCAGAAGAGTTGTTCGAGGAGTTGTTAGATCATGACTTCTTAGAAGAGGTTCGTAATGAGTTTTATCATATAATAATTACTGTGTGCAAAAGTCAAATTTTCATCTTGAATTCGTATGCTGACTATAATATGTAGGGCTTGAAATTAATGTCGTCCTGTCGTCCCGGGGACAGTAAAAATGTGTTCCTTTTTTTCCTTTTTTTTTTTTCTAAAGTTGGTGAGGATTGTTCTTGTTGTTTTTGTTACGGTAGAAAAACAAAGTCAACTCCAGATTTGGACTGGAGTTTGACAATTATTTATTTCCTCACCATTTTAATGGTGTTTTTATTATGCTACTAACAACTAACAACTATAGATGATAATAACAAAGTAAAGAAACAACATTTTGATTTTGGGACGGTTTACATTGTTTTTCGGGATGGTGGTGTAAAAAGTTAGTCTGGAGGCCTGATAATATGGATTCATGTCTTTCCCAAGGGCATTAGTGTGAAATGAACGCCAACTGTTATAGCCAGAGTTTGAACTCTGTTTGCCGATTCTGTTTTCTGTGCTGTTAGCCAAGCTTTGCCTCCATAACTTCCAAGTAACATCAGTTAATATTAGAAATGTTGTTAAAAAAGGATTTTTGAATTCTGAGACTTTATTGTTAGATATTCTGTGACTTTATTGTTAGATATTCTATGACTTTATTGTTAGATATTCTGTGACTTTATTGTTAGATATTCTGTGACTATTGTTAGATATTCTATGACTTTATTGTTAGATATTCTATGACTTTATTGTTAGATATTCTGTATTAATGTTTATAACGTGTATATTTATTTCAGGCCAGTAGATTAGTAGAAGAAGAAGAATGTGATAACCCTGCACAACCTGGACTGCAGCTTCTGTATTCCACGTATAAAAATCTGGCATCCATGGCCTACAAAAAAGAAGATATCCACAGAGCCATTCAGTTCTACTTAAAGGTAAACTTGTGAAATTTTCTTGTTTGTGTGGATTTAAAAAAGAATCAGCTGATCTTTTACTAACTGAATACTTTTTGAAAAAGCTTAGAATAAAATTATTTGTTCATGTTGTAAAAAATCTTTATATATAATGAAGATTTGCTTAACCTCTCTGTCATGATACACTCCTCTCAATGAGTAGGGAAAATGTTTTTTTGTTGTTGTTTTTTGTCCTTTTGTTTAACCCCCCCCCCCCCCCAATAAGTTTTTAGTGGGGGGATCAATATACAATGTAAGTTTATGCCAAATTGATCCCTTAGTTTGTGTCCAGCAGCATTCTCACTTGTTTTTTTTTTAAATTTGGACTTTTTAGTGATCACTGCCCACCACCACCTCTGTTTAATTTACAAGGTAAAAAGAAGTATATGTGTTGATTGTATTTTTGTGTGTGTTCTAGGCTGTGATGATTGATGAAACTGAGGTAACTGTTTGGTATAAAATAGGAACGATTGCCCTGGAAATACACAATTATCAGTTGGCATCATATGCCTTCCAACAGGTTAGTAATCATTTATACTCTATTACAAGTCTTTTTTCCTTTTGCTGGTACCATGTATTTGTATTATGATATTTGAAGAGATGGGTACTATCAAGTAACTCTGAGATGCCAACAAGGACTAAAGTCCATCATGGCACCCTACCCACCTCTGAGTTAAGAGACCAACCAAAGTTATTCAATTAATGAATATAGAACTAATACAACAGTTTTTATTATTAATTTTGACTAGTTTTTACCGTCATCTTAATTTTTACTTTCTTTTTATCACAACTTTGACTGTCATTTTACGGTAACGAGTAAACAGCGCGATTGTCCCAGCATACCAGTGATGATACTTCAACAATAATTAATAATAATAATAATAAAGTATAGCGATAATTAGCATTTGCAAATAAATAAATATGCCACTATGCCACTAAATATGCCACTATGGCTCACAGAGAAGAGTGCAGACAGGTCATGGATTTTCCCCTGCTTATTCCTTTTATTTTCTTAAGAAAACTCATGGAAATGATTCTGTAATTAGCAGTTAATAGACTTGAAGTTATCTCCCTTGGATACTTTTTTTTTTTTCTTTATTTTCTTTGTCAATTTATGCTTAATTTAAAATTCATTTTGAAACTGGTGGCCCAATTGGACTGGAAATGACTTTATTCTCCAAGTTAGAGCATTTTAACAGTATTGCGCTAACAAACATTGCTACAATATGCCATTTTGCTGTGTTACAAAAACACATGTAGAAATCTGATCATTATATTATAGATTCAAGGGAGAATTATCAAATGTTAAATAATCATTACAATTAATGATTTAAAATTGATGTGTAATGCGTTAATTGTCTGAAAAGTGCATGTTTTTTATTTTATAAACAGATAAGATTTTTTTTAATAAACTGGACATTTGTCTGTAGTACATAAAATAAAATATTTGTAAAAAGCTAAAACCATTTCACAATCATTTTGGAACAACTTTTCAGGAGTTTATTGTATATCAGTTCGGATTATTACTACTATTTTAATTTGATTTTGTTTTTTTTAATATTATGATTCGATTCTTTTTCAGGGCCTCAAATGCAACAAAAACCACTGGCCGTGCCTTGACCGTGTAATCACAGCACTTTATGTGATTAATGATTACTGGAGTATGTTATCTTTTTAGATTTTACTAACTTGCTTGATTGGGCTTTTATTTTTTATTAGTTTCTTCCATTTTAATATTTAACACTTAAATTCATGAACTGCTTCATACCACTCCTAAACACAGTGGAACTCTTCAATGAATTGAATTTAAAAAAAACAATTTTAAATTACAGAAACTGGCAAGGGAAGTAACTCTGATCAGAGGTTATCTCCCTTGACTTAAATTCATACTTAAAAAAGAAGCAACAAAAATTCAGTTTCATTTATCATTGATCTGTCTAATTTCTTTCTTTTCTTTTTTTTTTTTTTAATATTCAAAGGGACTAGAAAAGGAGATGCTGTTTGAATACAGCCATTTTGTTTAAAGCTTTTTGATTGAAATGTCAATGTAATATCTTTTACTTTTTGTTAAATGAACTACTGTTAGGGCAATGTTCAACATTAATGTAAAGGTCTTAGAATATGTTGTTTAAAAACAATCTTGGCACATTTTTCAGAAGAAAAGTTATTTTTATAGCAACCTGATTCTGTTTATTACTGTCAGGTTGTAATCTTATTAGAAATAATACAAATTCACTTTTAATTTATAGAATATTATGGTCTCTTTATTGAAATAGAATAGAAGGAATATGTAGACTGAAAATTAAAAAGCTTCATTTTTATTCCATATTTTTTATTTGTTTAATCATTATCATAATGTTAATTTTAACATTGACTTTTCAATATGTATAGATTTTTTCGGGCTGTTGTTCTCATCTTGGTTCATCTTTTGATCACGTTTTGGCTGTTGTACTTTACGGCCTTCTTCAGGTGGGAGTGGTAAATGGGAAGGTGGAATGCTGGGACAAGGAGGCCCCCTCCGAAGCATGGGGGCAGAATGTCCTCATTCCCTAGGTCATAATCATGTTGCTGTTCATTTTTTATGCCATAATGATGTCGATGAAAAGACTTTTCTATTGAAATGTTGTGAATATTTCCTTTTTTACTCAGTGTAGTATCAGTGTACTGTACATAGTAATTGATTATTTTTCATTCAATAATCACTGTATAAATGGGATGATATTCCCATCAAGCACCCCAAAGTCTGGCAAATCGAAAAGGATGGATTTTTCCTTGACACCGGTGACGTCACTGAAACGTCAGCAGTGTTACCAAGATAAACAAAGTCCGCGTGTTGATATCAAAGAAAATACTAGCCTGAACTGGTGTTGCTAGTCTCTCTGAAATGTTCGAAGTTACTTACATTCGATAAAAAATAGGTTTATAGGTTTGTTTCATTTTTTGTTTTTTTTAAACTAACAAACTTTAGAATTTATTTTTTATCGAATGTAAGTAACTTCGAACATTTCAGAGACAGACTAGCAACACCAGTGCAGGCTAGTATTTTCTTTGATATCAACACGCACACTTTGTTTATCTTGGTAACACTGCTGACGTTTCAGTGACGTCACCGGTGTCAAGGAAAAATCCCTCCTTTTCGATTTGCCAAACTTTGGGGTGTTTGATGGGAATACCATCCTATAAATGATTTATATTGTTATTATCCAATAACCATTGTATGAATAATTTTCATTGTTGTTACAGCATGCCTCAAGTTTATTGCCAATGCTCTACAAAAAGATGCTGAATATATGAAAGCCATTGCATTCCGTGATCAAATATTTTCTGAACAACCCTCATTAAGAAGGGATTCGGCTCATATCTTCCAAGCTTGGTCAGTTAATTTCTTTTCTTTAAAAAAAAAAAAAATCTTCTATTGAGATCAGAAATAAAAAAAAGGATGGTCTTATTCCCAATGAAATCATTATTTACTCATTCTGTTCTCATAGTTTTGTCTGTACCAAAAGAAACTTCACATGACTCCTAAAAGTTTGATGTTCCTGGCTTTAGAAATGGCCAGGAGGGAAAAAGGATTAATATACATAAATGTATATGAGTTTACATTGCAGCCCGATTAAATGTCATTATAAATTGCAATATAAACAGAATTATAGTTTAAACTTCACAAAAAGAATCTTTTTGATAAAACTAAGCTTATATGAAAAAATATGAATTCTTTTGATAATACTAAGCTTATATGAAAAAATATGAATTCTTTTGATAATACTAAGCTTATATGAAAAGAAAATAATTAATAAGTACTTGATTTATGTAGATATTTTTTTATTTCATTATCCCTCACTTTAAAGCCACCATTTTCTTTTTTTAAACAGTGATCCTGAAGTTCTGTCTCTCCATGCTGATAAAGAAGAGAAAGACGAGGTATGTGCCAAATTTTCTTTTATACTTAATTCATTGTACAAGAAAGAAACTGACATTGTTGGTGTTACGTTACACGCATAAATATGCGTGGTTCCCACACCGAGAATTGAACCCGGGTCGCAACAGCAAAAACACAGAAGTTTCATGTGTTTTTCTCTCCAGTATGTCTTGCCTACCAGAACGTTTGGACCATTCAGACCGATCTAGACAATCTTCTGTTTCCCATAAATAACCCACAATTAGAGGGTTTGTCAGTTTCCCCCACGTGGCAGCTGGAAGCGCTGACCAAAACGGAAACAGAAGATTGCTTAGCCCAAAAGGAATATTTGTCTTTTTAGAAAGTTGTGACGACGACCGAGTTGTACCCTGATCTGGAGTCAAGTCACTATTGTTTAGCTGTCTGAACCTGAAAGATTCGTTCAGGTGTTAATTTTTTAAATTATTATTATTATTAGTAGTAGTAGTAGTAGTAGTAGCATTATTATAAAATAAAATAAAATATATTTTTAAAAAAATGCCTCTATGGGCATCTCCATATACAATTTACATTAAAATACACATTAATTCAAGTGATAAAAATGTGTATGAAACTTGATAAAAAAATTAAAAGCTTATCAATACAGAGAAACATTTACCAGGCACATTTTATTTTTTTCCCTAAATTATCCCTAAATTCTATGTATAGAATAACTGATAACTACCAGAATTGCCCTGTTAATTTAATTTCTATTCCAGATAATTTAAATTTATCTAAGTTATTCTTAAAATTATTTATACTTGTAGTAATAATAATAATAAGCCCAAAGCCCAAAGAAGACAATCCAAGCTTTATAGTTGGGAAGGAAAGTTTCAGTTGCTTAATCGTTTGAATACGATGTGTTCAGAGACACCATTTCCCAAAACTTTTACAAATAAATGGAATTCATGAAAATGAATGATAATCGAGAGATTCTTTTGTATTTCAGTATGTCAATGAGGCTCTTGAGATGAGAAAGATCCGACAAAAGGTGTCATATGTGCCTCCTCCTCCTCCTCATTCTCTTCCTAAACCAATCTTTGAATTTACGTAAGTAAACATTACCGTACTTGAGATATATGTATTCGGTCATATCTTTCCGTCTGTCTGTCCACACAATATTTCCAAAAGTACTGAATGGATTTAAATGGAAATTTGTGGATGAGTGGGCAAGGGACAAGAAAGGTTGGGGCGGATCCAGAATTTTATTTTGATTGAGAGATATTTTTCCGTGTTTTTTTTTTTTTTTTTTTTTTTTTCATGCCTTTAGGTATATGCTCATGTCCGTACACACTATATCTCCAAAAGTTCTTTATGAATTTCAATGTAATTTTTTTTTGAGGGGTGGACAATAGACTACAGAAGAAGTGATTACATTTTTGGGCGGATCCATGTACAATTACTTCCCCTACATCATATTTATATGTCTATACCACATAATATTGCCAACATTTCATGTCGGTCCACACAATATCTCCAAAAGTTCCCAATGAATTTCAAGGAAATTTCTTGGAACTGTGGGCAATCGAAAGGTGTGGTTAAATTTTGAGGCGGATCCAGAAATTCTTTTGATTGAGAGATATTTTTCCGTTTTTTTGGGTTCATACATTTATGTATATGCTCATGTCCGTCCACACTATATCTCCAAAAGTTCTTAATGAATTTCAATGTAATTCTTTTGAGCGGTGGACAATAGGCAACAGAAGAAGGCGGATCATGTACAATTACTTCCCCTACATTGTAGTTATATGTCCACACCACATAATGTCGCTAAAATTTCATGTCTGTCCATACAATATCTCCAAAAGTTCCCAATGAATTTCAATGACATTTTGTGGAAAGGTGGGCATTTTTTTGTTGTATATAAATTTAATTTAATCCTTTGAAGACTCCTGGGACATATATATCCCTAGGTTTCTATGACTGCTGGGATATATATGTCCTGTAGATCTCTGTTAGAAGCCTACAACTAGATTTTCGTGTCTTTTACAACTGCAGACAATGACGTCATCATGGTACAAGACCCACACAGAAATTAGTTCACATTACATGACTGAACAGGAAAGATGTGTAGACAAAGTGATCTGCTAATTCCTTGTTTTTCATCTGTCCTGCAATAAATGTCTAATAGGACAAATGTCCAAGATATGGAAAACTTTTGATTTAATAAAAGATTAGTTTTCTTTAACCATTAGATAAAAATTAACATATTTTTGGCTTTTTTAGACCCTTTCAAAAATTCAGGCATTGAGCAACTTAATAGGTTAATCTTGAAAGGGTTAAGCCAAGATTTAACTCAGAGAAGCTATAAATATGTGCCAAATTTTCTTTTATACTTAATTCATTGT
>VCCN01002007.1:3157282-3172319 GCA_006491835.1 Architeuthis dux
GTGTCTATGTTTATGTACACATTAAATGGTTGCAAAGAAAAAGCAGAATATTTCCTTGATTGAGTACAATGTAATCAATGATTTAAATGTCATTATATATCCAAATGATAAAATTCTCCTGGAACCAGTCTCAAAATAAAACCATTTCTGATGTTAAACTTCAGAAGTTGTCATTGTTTCTACTGTCCCCAAATTTTAGTATCAACTTCTATTATTAATTTGCTGTAGTCAATTTCATCAATTTTGATTCAACCGTTTTGAAGTGATTAGAGATAATATTACAGTTTGCATGTATTCATATTTCATAAAGTTATTCTATAACTTTTTCTTAGAGCCCTAAATTAGATCTTATCTCCACTTATTTTTACTGATTCTTTTCTGTGTTTTCTGCTTCAATAATACAAATCTGATCTATTGCAGAGATACGTGGTGTGGGGAGAAGTGTCCTTGAACGAGTGCCTCGTTAATTACGGAAAAAGTATCAGCCATACTGTCAAGGATGAGTGGGTGGCTGCCATGATTCAACTTTTTGATGGTTTAGATAAGTAAGTAGTGCAAAAACACTTTTTGCATTGTACTGTTTTGTGTATATGTTCAGTATACTTTGACAGCTAGCTAAACTCTTTTTGTTCATCACGACTCTCGACACAGTTTGGGTTTTGTTAACAGGTTTTAATGACAAAGGAAAAGGTGAAACTGGAAAGAGAAACAAATTGAGCTTTTGTGTACATCGGCTTGTTCGGCTCGTTCACCTTCACTATCCTTGCTGTCAAAAACTGACGACAATAATTAAGTAATTTTGCAATTGCATTGTGCTTATAAAATATCAAAAACATTATGTTGCACCGCATATGTTCAATATTTCTTGAATATTAAACTAATCTAACTGTAAAATTAAGTAAAGATACAATTTATGAAGCTTAACGTAACTGTACTGTTTTGTGCATATGTTCAGTATGTTATGATATTTAAAGGTTATCCCGAGGTCAGACACCTGTGCGGAAATGTAAGTGAACCCAGTCACCTCAGGAAATAGGTATATTGTCTAAATATTGTCAGTGTCTAAAACAGGATGGGACCGGTGATTGACACCACGTTGGCGTTAGAGAAACTATAAAGCAGACCCAAACAGCGTAGCCGAAGAGCGGACAGAAATCCCGACACTCAAAGAAGAGATAGACATTAGCGGATCCGAAAGGCAGAAGACCGCTGTCCCTGTTGGGGACAGACTGGCGGTTCTCCTTATCATCTCTCTCCCACTCTTCACTCTCTGGCCGACAAAGATGTATGTTGTGTAAAAAAAATATGTCCAGATATTTTTATAAGCAAGTCTTCCTTTCTATCCAAGTCCAGGACACCCCACTATACAACAAGTATACTTTGACAGCTAGCTAAACTCTTTTTGTTCATCACGACTCTGAACAAAGTTTGGGTTTTGTAAACAGGTTTTAATGACAAAGGAAAAGGTGAAACTGGAAAGAGGAACGAAATATCTGCTCGCTCACCAACAAAAACAAATAAAGTTTCAGATTAGTGAACGTAAGAAATAGAAATTGGATTTTGGACAAAACAAACGGATTTGGTCCAAACAATAAACACAATGTTAACACTTAAACACTGAGACGTTAAAACAGGGAGTAGCGTCAAACGAACAAGGAAGCAGGGTGGAGATGCTTATCTACAGGTCGTAGATCTAAGTATACAGATGTACGAAAATAGATTGGTTTCTTGTATATATCGTTACACGATTCAAGATAAATTAGTAAACAATGTTACATACCAATGCTACCAAAGGACGTCGGATGTAAGTTGATTCATCTGGGTTGTTGAGAACAAGCAGTAAAGCATGTGTATTCTGTTGAATCCGTTACAAACTTCCCACTTATTTCTGCCCACTTCCTGTCAAGGCAGTGCTTAATGCAAACCCCTGGTGTTTAACATAATTTTGTCCCCTCATTTAAAATGTCCACTAGGAGGAGATGAAAACAAAAGACGTGACAGTACATGCATTTTGCCATTGGGCATTCACCAGTTTCTACCCAAAATTTTCATTGTTATATTCCGACCCTACCCAAAGCTTATTTCTCAGAACACTCCATTGTAGATCTGTGCCTACTAGCAGAAAGGAATATCAACGTCAATTTGAATCTTTTATTGTTTAAATTTTGTTGCTAATTCTTTTTTTGTCTCCGTTTCTTGTGGTTATATTCGTTTATTTTTATTATTATTTAATGATTAGCCATTTATGTAACTCATGGGTAGGATTTATTGAATAAATACATCAAAACTTTTCATTCTAATGATTACATATACAAAGTACTACCAAACATTTTTGGAAATTTGATCATGAAAAGAATTTATCCTAGATTCCGCCATCTCCTCTGAAGTAGTCCCCTGTCTGCTGTTTGCACACTGTGACTCACAAAGGGTAGCAGCAAAAATCCATACTACATTCAGTTTGCACACGCTGTTCAAATTACCTAAAAGTATATGTAAGTATATATAAGAAGTGAGCAATGCCTAAATTTCCATAGTAGAGTGAACAGATATAAGAAATATATTAATAATTCAAAATGTTGATTATTTAATACTTACCTATCTCCTGCTAGAAAACTGAGACAAAAGATAAACTTTGAAGGCCTAGATGTTAGAAAGGGTATATTAATTTGTGAAATGATGACACTAGTAGCCTGTAGCTGACAGAATATGCTGCTCTACTGTATATTTCATGCATCTATTATTAATCACCGCTACCAAAGGTTTGGGTTATTCATATGACCACACATTTATAGGTATCTATCTATTTATCCGGACATCGGGCAGTCCTAACTGTTCATAGTAGAAAATTTTGTACACACACTCCCCTTAATGAGTAGGGAAAATGCTTTTTATTTAAAAAAAATTTTTTTTTTTTTTTTAAATTCCCTGCCAAACTAGGTTTTTAGAGGGGGTTCGATTTTCAATGTAAGCTTATGCTAAATTGGTCACGAGTTTGTGCCCGCTTGTTTTTTGAAAATTCAGACATTTTCTTTTAGTGATCATAGCCCAACTTTTTAATTGATCATCCCCCAACAAATATGGGTGGCAGTGATTCATAATTTCCCTTGGAATGCTAGTTTGCATTAAGTTCAATGGTGACCTAGTCTAATTACCTTATATGCTGGACTATAAGCCGAATGGTTTATGTAATGAGATTGCTTGGCAACGTTTGTTAGCTATCTGTAGAAGCCATGCTTGAGGGCATGTGCAATAACGCTTGCACCCCTACCACGTTGATGTTTCACTTTTGTAACACACACTTGGTACCCAGAATAAATTCTGTCCAGTAACCCAGCGTTTGGGTAGTTCCTCTAAGTATATTACGTTCAGCCAAATATTACAGTTTACAAGGGTATTTGGAGGACTCCCACTCACTGCAACTCATCCAAGCCCAATAACTGTCCATATTGAGCTTCGGTAGACGACACCCTAGTCATAATACCAGCGCATTGGAAGCAACGTAATAGTTGCATAGTTTTTAAAAAAATGAAATGTCCATCTGATATACTGGCATATACAGTATTGATATTTAGTAAGCTTAGCTAGATCTGACACAGGGCCACAAGTGTTGGACACCCAGTGAGCTTCAAACTCACTACAGTAGTAATGGTCTGCTAGGCTAGCTTGCTAATTGTTACTACACTGAGAGGAACCAATAGATTAGCTTAGTCTGGTACAAGGACACAAGAGTGAGGCACCCAGTTAGGATCAAACTCACTTGATGATAATTGTATCGTTGTTGACTTCGAGTTTGGAAGAGTTATCGGACCTATTTTGCTACGGTCATCCAACGAATTTTAAGTAAATAATTGTACTGTTAACATGTATTGCTCTCGGCTCTTGCTTTTGCCTATTGGCGCCAAATTCAACCGTGGTTCCACAACCCAACTTTATTTTTCATCACTGAACAAAGATGAAACAATAATGATCTGTTAGGCTAGCTTGATAATCAGCTAGGCAGCCAAGTGCATATATATATTTGTCTATTTAAAAGCTAAAATGAAAACTTTAGCTGTTTTTTGAGAATAACCTTCCACTTAGTTTGTTTTTTTGCTTATTGAGAGACTATTTTCATTTTCAGAGCCATCCTGACTGATCCGACAAGTATTGAAGAGCTGACATCTGCCTGCACAATGCGCTTGGCTAAGAATTTGATCAAAGTTATTGTAGATTCTCTTGATGTCCCTGAGTATGCTACTGAGATGCCTATTTCCAGTGTTTTGCCATGGAAATTGCTGTACCATATTATTAAAAAGTAAGTATCATTTATTTAATGACTTGCATAATATCCCTAAAAGATGACAGGATTATTTATGTATGGATATACAAATATATATTTTATTATAAATGTATTTATTACAATTTTCTACAACTCTTCATATTTTCTGTTTTTTAATAATTTTAAAACAATAAGGCAACAGAAGTGAGTAAAAAATGAAACTGAGACAGCAGTAGTAGTAGTAGTATTACCAACAGATATTGTCTGCCTACTTCCAGTGAACCAGTTGTTTGCCTACCAGCAGCAGCCCATTTTGTGGCTGTGTGTTTGCAGTACCCCTTTCTCTTCTCTTTCTGTTTGATTTAGCATGACTAAAAACCAGGGCTCAAAATTAACATGGTCGGTAAAAATGTGTTCGGGACAAACAAATATCTTCCGTGGGATGCCTCTGGGATGGAAGTGATTTGGGGGTGGTGGGGGGATTTTTTCTTTTTAAATCACTTCTAAATTGAATATATAAAATTACTTGATCTTTTTACTTTCATGCCATTTCCATATGTTTAGAGCATCAGACTAGTGGCCCAAGAGACTGAGATTTGCTTCCAAGTGAAGGGTTGGTACGGCTGATTACCAAAATTCTGGAACAGAAGAATAATTTTCATTTTAAAAGTGAAATCTATAATGCTTACATGGTATAAAGTAACTGCTACATTTATCCTGAAAGATATATATTGATCTTCAGTGCTAGGTTGGTGAGGTCTGTTGCCACAAAATCCTGCATGAAGAGAAAGTAATTGTTTGCTTGTAGCCAGTCTAATGAAATGCACAACCCTCTCTCTCTCTCTCTCTCTCTCTCTCACTCTCTCTCTCTCACTCTCTCACTCTCTCTCTCACACTCTCTCTCTCTCTCTCACACTCACTCACTCTCACTCTCTCTCACTCTCTCATAAAGAACACAGTTTTTAACCCTTTCATTATTTCTTCCATTCCAGTGAAGAACGTAAATTAGACCTGATACAAGTTCTTGATGAGTCCAACAAAGAAATCCTGGAGAATTCCATGAGTTCATCTCTAATGTTGCTGAATGTAGCTCATGACTATCTTGGCAGGTGAGTAACCAGTTTGGTTTTTATATATTAGAAACAGTCAACCAGAACTGTCAACATCGGATGCACCAATAATGGAGATGGGCTGGTCACCTAGCAAGAAGAGATGACAATGCATGGGAGAAAAGACTAACCGACTGGTGCCCATGGGACAGTAAACGCAGTAGGGAAAGGCCTTGATCCAGCAATGGACTTATAACGGCTGATGATGATGTTCAGAAAAAAACGTTTTTTTGTTTAAATTCCCTTCTAATAGGTTTTTAGTGTGTGTGTGTGTGGGGGGGTTCAATTTGCAATGTAAGTTTATGCTAGATTGATCCCTTAGTTTGTGCATGGCAGCATTCACATTTTGAAAATTCAGAGTTTTTTTCGGTGATCACTGCCCAACAAAAGGCGAGATAAGTAACGTTTTCAATCTTTTAATTGATCGCCCCCGACACAGCCAAAAGATTGGTCACATGACAGTTTCTATTGAGTGACTAACCAGACCTGTTTTACTTCTGTGATCTAGTTCGATTTTTACCTGTTCTGTATGTGTTTGGATATGCATTGTTAATGACAATATTTCAGAACTATATTAGAATGACTGGATACAAGAGCCTGTTTTTATTCTCCAAAATGATATGATGCATTGCTCAATTTTATTATGTTTATCATTGAATATTTCATGTTGACAGCAACTGATACTTCACTTTGATCTTGACTAAAAAAAATTTTAAAAATAAAATAAAAAAAAAATATTAAAAAAACACCCCAAAAAACTAGCATTCCAAGGGATATTATGAATCACTGCCAACTATATATGCTTCTTTTTACCTCCTAAATTAAAGAGTGGTGGTGGTGGGCAGTGATCACTAAAAAAGTCCAAATTAAAAAAAGAAACAAGTCAGAATGCTGCTGGACACAAACTAAGGGATAAATTTGACATAAACTTACACTGTAAATTGAACCCCCCCACTAAAAATCTAGGGGGGGGGGGTCAGAAAAACATTTTCCCTACTCATTGAAGGGAGTGTGTGGGGGGTGGGGGTTTGTGTGTAAAAGTTTCAAGTTTCTACTATGTTAAGACTGGGCGAGGTCTGGATACATATAGATAGATACATATAAATGTCAGAACAAATGAATAACCTAAACCCAGCAACAGTGTTTAAACTGGTCTGTTGTGGGTAGCAGTTATTAAAAGAGGAAGTTTTGCTTTATTAAGATATTTGATACAAAATAAACACACCTCTTCATTTTTATAATCCATCTAATTACTTCTATTTCGTCTTAATCTGCTAGAAAATAAAATTATAAACTAGAAACTTTGAAGTTGGGGTGCCTGGCCTTTTTTTTTTTTTTTGGTCCATATTTGTAATGACTATTTTCGAGTTAGATGGACAAATAAATGCTTTAGCAGTAATTTTATACAAATAATTTAAAGCTTTTTCGGTGCTAAAAGAAAAGAAGAAATGTTACAACAAAGTAACCCGTTTTTTTTTTTTAATTAATGTCTTGATTTGTTTGCTTCTTTCAGACATGCCTGGTGTACCAAATCAGATGGACAACTGTTGCTGTTTTTCATGAGAGTACTAAGGACCGAGCGTGCTCGCTATCCTGAAGACAAACCTCATGCATTTAAGGATGAACTTGACCAAGCATTTGAACAGTGCGTTTTCTGTCTGTATGGCTACCCTACCAAGAAAGCCAAGACAAGATATCTCCAGGATCACAATGCTCTCCAGGTGAGAAGAATGTTGATCTTTTTCTTTATTCCTTGTTAGACTCCTGGAAGAGCATAAGGCTGCAACCACACTGCATGGCACCTCCCCTCAGCTGGGCCCATGTCAGTCCAGCTGCCTTAGCCTCTCTTTTGATTCTCCTTTTCCCGGGTTATGGAAATTTAATCGCTGGTAACTTTGACACGAGTAAGTTAAGTCTCAATGTCTCAGATCCATACAGGAGAACTTTCTGTTCTATATATAGACTGTATTTAGTACCTGCAAACACCAAAAATAATTAAATTTTTGTAATAAATAAATATAACTTGTTTGTTTTTAAATTGATTTGTCATTTGTTTTTGTTATATTCCAGCTTGACTTGAATTGGGAAAATTCACAGTACCTGTTTGAATATTTCAAACCGAAGACTGTACCAGAATTTGATAGCTACAAGACGAGCACTGTGTCAGGAGATGTAAGTCCTCATCCATATTTCTTCTCTTGCACAACAAAGTCTTGGTTTTTATCGTGAATTAAAAAGAATTTTTAAAACTTTACTAAAATCATGTCTCCATACACTTTTGTTTAAAATAGCTCAACATTTTCTCCTTGTGATTGTACAAATAACATCAGAATATCCACTTTTCCAAAAGACCTGGGGTCAGATAGTTTGATGAATGAGTCCTTTCTTCTAATTAACACATCGACTCTGGAATATTTTTGATGATTCCACCTTCAGCGTGTTGATGGCAGGGAAATTACCAATATTTTTCTTGTAAAGTGTCATTGCTAATGGTCACATTTTCAGACAGTTTGGGTTAGTTCACAGTTGACGTATATATATACATTTTCTGTCCTTGAAATGGATTCTTTCATTCATATGACGGATTATGTATATATACTTGATGTACATGAGTATTATAACTTATCAAACTCTAACCAATCACAGAACCTCAACCCTAGCCAATCAGAAGGCACAATTTTGTAATAAAGAATAGTTCCAAATGGAAAATTATTGTTATACATTGTGGATTTTGTATTCATTGAATCAGAAAGTGGTGTGCCCCATGTTGGTCATTTCCATTTTTTCTTTAATTATACATTTTACCCTTGTGTACTCAATTATTGTTGCAATTAATCACGAAAAATTATGCCTGATAATAACCTTTCATTGAATTTATTTATCCCAATATCTGAAAAAAGCATCAAAATTCTGCTTTCAAATTCTATATTTTGAAGAATCTGCAAAACCACCTGAAAGTATTGAGTATAGTTTTTTTAGTTTTTAAAAAAAATTTTTTTTTTTTACAAACGTATATATATGTGCTCCGTTGTTTTCTAAGACATCCAAAAACGTATATATATGTGATCCAGAGTCAACATGTTAATCAGCTTTTATGAGTTCTCCCCAGAAAACGTTTCCCTGTCCATATCATCAGGGCCAAACAATACTTAACCCAAATGATGTTTTGGATTTTTTATGGCCACAACAGCATTCTTTGCCACTCCACAACTTTAGCAGTTTTATGTAGGTAACGAAACACATGGGGCCTATGCCATAGGTGCAAACCCATTTATCGATTGAAAGCTGACTGGATTATACTGGTCAACCCGGGGTTAATTCCAGGTTTGAATCTCCAGTTTGTCCTGTGCTAATTAATTTATTTTTCAAACTTTAGTTTTAACCGCATTATTTTTAATTTTATGACTACTTTTTACCTTCATCTTAATTTATTAGCGGCTTTTTATCATGACTTTTAATCAGACCGATTACCCTTTTGGCAGTGAGCAAACAGTGTTGATTGGAAAATAAAGAATGAGCCTTAGGTAGGAGATGAACCCACATCCTTGATGGAGGGAAGCACAGTTTACACCTGCCTGCTCTACTAATTGAGCTACCAAAACTCAACCAGAAGGCAGTAGTCCAAATAACACCCTTAAACCCATTCTTCATTCCGATCTGCAGCCATGTTTGTTTATATTTTGGTAGTTTCAGTTTTTTAATACATTTGTATTTTATTTTTATTAGAACAAATTATTATAAGTCATTATTTTTAATTTTATGACTACTTTTTAGCTTGATCTTAATTTATTAGTTGCTTTTTTATCGCAATTTTTGCTCAGACCAATTACTCTTCGTCAGTGAGCAAACAGCGTTGACCGGAAGATAAAGAATAAGCCTCGGGTGGGATTTGAACCCACATCCCCTAACGGAGCATGGTTAACGCCCGCCTGCTCTACCGATTGAGTTACTAAGACTCAACCAGTTTTTACCTAGTTTAATTTTTGCCAATACATTCATGTACTACAATAATAAATTCTATTCTACCTTTCAGCTAGAGAATTTGGCTCGAAGAATCACTTTATTAGTACCCAAAGAAAAGAATCCAGGTAAATTGATTTCTTATTATTATTTACCTTGATAAATGTTGTTTCATTTGGTTTTCATACCTGGTGTTTCTGATTCATTTTCTTCACACACCATTGGGAAAGTAGGTTGTTTAGGGGGGGGGGGTTCACTGAAAAACATCAGAACACAATTTTGCTCTCTAAATTTATTTATAGAGCATTTCTTTTTTTTTTAATGATTGTCTTGGTTACAAATAAACAAGACTTATTTGAATCAAAATAAAACTTATTTGTACTGTAGATATCATGACCAATCACCAAAGATAAGACATGACGATACTCTTGTAATAGTCCAGGGCGTAATGTATAAAAGACTAAGAGTTATTCCCCTTGCAAGATTTTTTAAAATTTGGGCGTCCAGACAAAAATCACTTACAAAACAAACAATAATTTTATTAAAAAAACTAGAAAAAAACAAGATGTTAAAAGTGGCCTAAACAGCCGTAACATGTACATCAGAAGGCATACACCAATACACAAGGGTCAGGATGTTGAAAATGGCCTAAACAGCCGTAACATGTACATCAGAAGACATACACAAGATGGAACTACATTCATAAAAACGTTAATTTTAAAATTTTAAGGTCTTTTAAAAAGTTTTTTTGAAGTTTTAGAATTTTAACATTTATAACGTCCAGAACACTGAAATAGAAAATAAACTCTTTGAATGTTAATGACCCTTCTCAAAAACTATAGACAAACCTGTACTTTTTCATCTCTTTTTGTTGATTGTTTGTTAGATAGTATAATGACATCTCTCTGATTCTGTTACAGCTAATACATATGAAACTGTACTTGCTTATATTGAGGGCCACCATAATGAGCCGCCTTCCATTCCTTCTGATAAACCAGTCACAACGTGAGTATTAACCTGTTTCAATATTTTATTCTACCTCTTGGACCTGTGCATATGACTGTCATCTATTTTAAATCACTGCTACCCACAACACTGGTTTATTTCTGGGTTTAGGTTATTCATGTGTTCTGACATTTATATGTATCTATGTATCTGGAATTTGCCCAGACCTAACTGTTCATGGTAGAAACTCAATAGGTTTTTAGAGGGTTCAATTTTCAATGTAAGTTTATGCTAAATTGGTCCCTTAATTTGTGTCCAGTGGTATTCATGCTTGTTTTTCTTTTTTAAATTTGGACTTTTTAGTGCCCAACAAAAGGCGAGAGAAGTAATTTATTCATTGATCACCACTTTTTCCAATTGATCACCCCCAACGCAGCATATATGGGTGGCAGTGATTCATAATTTCCCTTGGAATGCTAGTTACTTAATTATTATTAGTTATTATTTAATTGCTTCTGTATGCTATTAAAAAAAAAAGGACATTTTTGAATTTTATTCACACCTTTCTTTCTATATCCATTAAGTTGCTGGTGAACAAGGCATATGGAGTTCATGCCTTTCTACAATGAGTTTATAAGAGTTAATTCCTAGTTATTAATTCCCAAAAGATGAGTCCTGCTCTGCCTTGTGTCAGATTTAGTTAATATACACAAGGAAATATAATTTGAGTTATTATCAAAATGCAAATTCAGCAATAGATATCCACAAAGATGTTTTAAGTAATTTTTGATTACGAATCTTTGGTCAGTTGGTAATGGTAGATATTTTGTACACTGGGAATTACTTGATCAAAAATAATAATAAATTAAGATCTTTATAGTATAAGTAATAAACCTGGAAGAAGTTAGTAGCTTCAGTCACTTAAGACAATGAGCACAAATATTTTAAAATGTGGTTAAAATATCATTCACACATAAAATGGACATAGTGATTGCTTTGTTGAATAATCTTTATTTCTATATCCATTGTAACTACACCGGTCACGAAAAATGTTGACCCTTCTTACTGATGTTCATAAGCAATCTTTATTTGTCTCTGAAGTCTCAGTACAATGTAAAAACTGCAATACAACAATGAAGCCGCGATTTAGGCAAATACACAAGTGCAGTTAAAACATCATAAATCAACATACATAACGTTTGAATGCAAAACGGCATACAAGCGATACAAAGCCATAAATGAAACCAGAGAAACAAGTGCGGTTCAAATAGCAAGAATCAACAATATTTAACATACATAGCGTTTGAATGCAAAATAACAAATACAAGCAAAATGAACATGAGCAGAACAAATCAAATTGATAAGGAAACAATAGCTTCTGGCATGAAGCTTACATGTGCGGCTATATCGTAGTTTACAATGAATCGAAATTTAAGCATAAAAGTTCGAACTGTAAGAATGGACCATACTAAATGTCTCTTGTTGCCTCCCTTGATTGCGTTGTCATTTGTTGCTGCAGAAACAATGGTCTGAATTGAAAGTCATATACAAAACAGCTAAAGCCAAGATGAAGGTGAAGACTAATTCAATTAAATAAAGTGCATAATTGTTTTTACTATGTTCGCCTTCTGACCGGTTGTAGATATAATTCAGGAACAGGCCTTGTGTCATGGTTTCTGAGGAGCTCAGAAATAAGTGGTGATATCTGGAATGCTGGATGAGACTCTTACCGGTGTGATTTTCATGGGTCCTTATATAGGGCGATGAGAATGCTGTGTGTGCGTGTGGAACATGTGTTCTTAATTATCCACTGTGAGGTTCTCATAGCCTGTAACCAACTCCAGACAAATGAATGTCTGGCTGGAGCCAGTTTTGTGATTAATCAGTCTGTGTCCGGCTCTGAATTCAGATCCTCACAAAATCCATTGGGGACACGTATCTTAAGATAAAAGTACCCGATGTTGAGCTGGAGACACAAGCCAGGAGATTAGTCTGTGAGTTGCAATTTAAAACCCATTAGGGAAACTATCAATGAGCAGACATCCTCACCTACTTAAAAGCCCTTTAGCGAGATCATATCTAAAGATTTGTGATTTGGGCCTTAAATCTAGTTGGTTGGACTTTATTGATTTGTTTGTGAGATTCTTTATTTTTTCTCCCTAGCTATCGTCCACTACATCCATTGCATATTTGATCTTGTCTTTCTTTTTAATTAATTTCAATTTCATTTCATGATCAATTCTTTGTTCATTGTAGGCCCATTGTTAAGGAACTTTATTACTTGCTGGCAGATTACTATTTCAAAAACAAGGAACAAGCGTAAGTATCCTTTTTTTTTTTATTCTTCTGTTTATAACCAAGTCCCGTTCTGAAAAGCAGAATATTATCTCTAACTTTAACAAGCAAAAACAAATAGTTTGTAGTAGTTTTCTTTAAAATTCCCACAAGAAAAAAAGAAAGAAAAATATCCAATGGCAAAAATCTTCCTGCCCCATCAGTAAACTACCTAACTTTCTTTACTGCCCCCTCATTTCCTACCCTCTTATTAAACTACCTAACTCTCTTTTCTGTCTGCTCTCTCTTCCTACCCTCTTATTAAACTACCTATCCTTTCCTTTGTTATTATTAAAAGTGTAACATTCAAACGCTGGTAGTAATAAGCAGAATACTAATATTGTTATGATGTTTATTAAAGAAAATTATTACAATAATAAATTGAGAAATAAAGTACCTCAGAATAAATATTGAAAGTTTTAAACATCAAGTTGAATTCTCACTTATTCAAAGTTTAAATAATTTACCAATTGGCAGATAGTAACTGCCACGAAGACAATCAACAATAAATCCGACATTAAATTTCATCTTAACTTCTGGGCCGGAGAAGAAACTCTAGCTTCCTTTTTTATTTTCCGTTACTTTTTTGTATTTCATATTAAATTAATATTTCTCATACCGCAGTCGCGCATCTTATTATATTCGAACATCTTCACAAATATTATAGATATACAGGCCCGTCGTTAAGGAGAGGCCCAGTAATACCCTCCGGTGAATGTGATGTGAATAATTTTTGTGCAACATAAGCCATATTTACGACACATCTCCAGTGCATGAAACTGCTTCACCTTCTTTCATCATACAGTTGGCCATTTTTTGTTTTGGCAGAGCGAAAAAACACTAAATTAGCGCAGGCGGGCGTAAACATTTTAGCCATTTATCGGCATGTTTTTAACTATTTTTAGTGTTTTTTTGGCTATTTTTGTAAAAATTAGCGCTTGTTTATCACTTCTACTTAGCCCCCCCCCCCAACTTAACGGATGCCCATAACTTTCTTTCTTTTCTGCCCTCTCTCTTCTTACCCTCTTATTAAACTACCTAACTCTCTTTTCTGCCCCGTCTCTTCCTACCCTCTTATTAAACTACCTAACTTTCTATTCTGCCCTCTCTCTTCCTACCCTCTTATTAAAATACCTAACTTTCTTTTTTGCCCTCTCTCTTCCCACCCTCTTATTAAATTACCTAACTTTGTGCTTTGAAGTTTCTGAAGTGTAAATGGAGCAAACTGATTGTTCTTTTTATTTTCTTACAGGAAAGCCATTAAGTTTTATATCCTGGACATTTGTGTCAATCCAGAACGTTTAGACTCTTGGGCTGGAATGAGTTTAGCACGTATGAGCAGACTTGAACAAAAATTAAATTCTGTAAGTATTCTTGATCTTTCGTCTCCCCTCACCCGTGAAAGGGTATCCCTCGCCTTTTTTTTTCGAAAGTTTGCTTCACACCACTTTTTCACTTTTACAAAAAAAGGCGGAAAGTGAAAATAGAGTTCAGCTTTTGTTTTGTAGCAAGCTGTTATAGAGGCAGTGCACACCCTTACACCCCAGTCTGCTGTATCTGCCACCGTTCCAACTTCCAACAACTCGGCTTAACATACAATCATCATCATTTTTAAGGGGCTGGGAATGCTAAAACATATTCCGATATAAATTAATGATAATTGCTTCTTCGCTTTTCTGCCATTTTGACTCACAAAAGGTTTTTATTGGAACTCTCTACTTTCGGATAGCGGGGGAACCATCAAAATGGATGAAGGATTATAAGAGTTAACAAGTATAGCCGTATGTCCACTTTTTGGAAAAATAACATTTTTACATATTTACAAATGTTACATCAGTTTCTTACTTCAAAACAGCTTATTATCCAAATACACTCTTGAAAAGGCTATCATATCTGGAGATATTGACTTTCACTTAAGGTAAATCAAATACAGAAACTTGTGTCAAAAAGGCCTTAACTCCAAGTGCATTGATTCAAGAAAGCCTTATATCACGTGGTATAAATATAAGCAGAGCTGTGGAAAGAGTGCAAAATTACCAAAAAAACATTGTTACAGTCACCTTTTCTGTTTTTTCTGCCATCAAAATATAACTGTTCAAAATATTTAATTGCTCATATCTCAAAACCATAAAAATGGACGTACAGCCTTTTTGATCCAATGCAACGATATGTGCAATCTCATTTTAGGGGCCACAAATTCTTGAATGACATCATCATGAGTGAATTTTTAACTCGTCTAGTCATGAGTTGTCTTCCATTATCGTCATTGATGTTATTTTTTTTTCAACTAGGATCTAATTATGTGCTGACTCTGTTCAATACTATTACAACAATCAGCTCTTAAGACTCATGATGTATTTTGCTTTTAGAGACCGATCAAGATCAAAGAGTAGTATCTGTGCTTCGAAACCGCCATGGCCTCGAAGTTCAG
>VCCN01002007.1:3194648-3205376 GCA_006491835.1 Architeuthis dux
TGATTAAGATTAACAACAGCTATTATGTATTAAATGCTAATATCCTGACCTTTTTTGCTCTTTTGTGAATATATATACATCCATTCAAGCATGCAGACATCCTTATTGTTGATTTTGATAAATCTTGGTGATTTATTTTCATGATTTGTTTTGTCCACTGTAGAGCTTTCTTATCTCCTGATAGTATACTACTTTGAAGTTTTCTTTCTATCTGATAATTTATAATGTTAGACTTTGTGAAGTAAGTTAGGCTTGCATGATACACAAACTCTCCAAAAATATTACAGTACAACCAGTGCAAGTGCCGGTTTTTGGAAAATTCCGGATTTTGTGATTTCCCCACCTAAGGCTTTTATTTAAGTGATTTTAGGTTGTTTTTTTTTTTAATTTTTTTAAAGTAGTAAAGATTCTTAATGGAGTTAGATGACCTAAGAAGTGCGGAACTACAAATTTTAATTATTTAAAAATTGCTAAGGATTGATTAAATATTTGTATTAGCCAATTAAAAGGGATTGAAACATTATAAGCAGAAGAGAAGTTGACGACCACATGGTTATATTTGTGAACTTATGAGAGGAAAATAAGAACAAATGATGATGTATGGTTGGCAGTACAAAAGAAAATGGGGGGGGGGAAGTGATTTTAGGTAAAAAAAAACAAACTGTAACTGTTAATACTGTTAGATGACTCAAAAAGTGCCGGACCACAGGGGTTTCCGGATTTGGGGGGTTGTACTGTAGTTAATTTTGCGAGAGAGTACACTGCAAATTGTTTCTTTGTGATAATAACCAATACAAAAGATACTAAATTATTAATTATTAACCTACTGTGTTGGTTCTGTAAATATGTGATATTGGTAGTCATTTCTCTTCTTCCAAGTGAATTTAGTATACCGTTACTATACATTAATCTATTTGGACTAGTGTACTCATCTTGGTTGTTATAGATCAGGGATGGGCAAACTCTTCTCCCAGAAGGCCACATGGAACATCTGTAAGGCCCCTAGCGGGCCGCATTCAACAAAAAACTAAATTTACTAAAAAAATACAATTTATTTTCACATAAAAATACAATTATTCATACAAACTGTATTATTTGGTACACAAAGAAAGTGACAGATGAAACTGAATTTAATATTAAGTTGCTTCATAAATGTTACAGAATGTCTGGGATCAAACAAATTGACATCACTGTGTAAGAACGTTCGCGAGCAGCACAAATAAGCTTTGCAGACTGTGGTTTTCCCAACCCTGTTGTAGATCAAATTACGGCACACAGGCCAAATATGGCCGGCCAACTTCATTGAATTTGCATACAAAAATTCTTTCTTTTTCTTATCTATCTTTGTTTAGTAAAATTCGGAATCGAAAAATAGAGCAAAAGACTCATTTTCACAATTGCCTCAAACAAATCAATGTTTTATAGCTAAAGAATGTTTCAACACTATGCATTCTTGCTGTTCTATTAATATGCATAAAATTTGAACCATAATTTGACATTATTTTGTCTAAAAAAAACAATTTCATAATTCTCATTGATTGATAGTATGTGTGAGTTTATGTAGGTATATACTCCTATAATGAAAAACATTAAAGTAATCAAAAAACAAGTTGTTTCCTTGTGTTATGACTTGGGCTTCGAAGGGAGTCACAAAGTCAAACAAGATAACCTACCTTTTTTTTCTATGTAGAAACACAAGGTGAACAGTCCATTCTTTCAGTTCATCTGTTATTTCTTAAGTATTAGCATTAGTTAGTGCTGGTTAGTAGTTGAGACAATAGGGAGGAAAGATAGAATAGAGTGTGGTTAGTATTTAGAAGATTTAACTGATCTTTAGATATGGCCTGATTTAGGAGACGCCAAATAGGTATGACCAGGCTCATCCACAAGTTGACTGGTGATCTTAACTAAAAGCGCGGCAAGTTCAAGATGCTGAGGTTGACCTCAAGTTCAACTGTCTAGACAAGCAGAAAGTTGTCCAGAGGTCATGACACCTTGTATGATCATTGTTCCATTTTTTATTCGACTTGGCCCGCAAAGTCATAAAAACATTTCTAATCTGGGCGGCCTCCAAAAAAGTTTGCTGACCCCTGTTATAGATGAAGACACTAGTCTAAATAGATTAAGTATAATAATGATAATTCCTCATCTCAGAAATTCAGACAGAAATGAGAAAGTATACCAGTGTGTTCAATGGATTAATCCTTTCAAGACTAACCTATTAAGGTGATTAATGGCAAAATTTCTAAAAACAAAAATTTAAATTTGAACAGATCAAATCCTAATTGATATTTAGAGAGTCAGATCAACTTGCACTGAACACACAGAACTTAGAAATGATAATTTCAATATGAACTTCAAAGTAATTTATTCTGTTGGTGTTATATTCATTTGAACAATAACTGCAGTGTGTTAGCCAGCATTCTCACTAGCCGTTTAATGGCTAATTCTCAATAGAAACCTATTTCCCATTTAAGCAGAGCTCTGTTTTGATCATTTTTGCCATGTTTCAACCATTTTAGTGTCCTTTTCAACCATTTCTTGCAATTTTTGTCTTTTTTTTCTTTTAAATACAAAAATGCGGACCTAGGAAAAATTTCCCAATCAAATTGAATTTATTGGGAAGTTACTTACCCTTTTTTGCTAATCCATTCATCTACTTGTAAAATCTAAAACACTCAAACCATATTAATCAGCTTTATTGCAGCAGATGAACAAAGTGTTGCCAATTGATTCATAGTCTATACTTTCTATTTGAGGAATCTACTTTTCTTAATTTCTGGTCTGTTTCATGACCATGGCTATCTCTTCTAATACTAATCTCCTGTAGTCTTGACTTGTTTGCTGCTAAGTATATTTCTTAACGTTGTAACTCTCCGGTGCAGGGTTTTTCTCCTAAAAAAATGGCTGAAAATAGAAAGTCTTCATTGCATGTTTAAAACTCTTTTATTTTCATACAAACAACAGAATATCTAATAAATGTAATCTTTGTTTAATACTTTTTGATGTTGCAACTCCTGGGCCAGATTTTTTAACCAGTTGGCTGCGAAGTATAACTTAACTATTGTGCCGGTTTTTCTCCTAAAAAATTGATGAAAATCGAAAAGTCTCCATTGCATGTTTTAAAACGGTTTTATTTTCATACAAATCAATTAATATGTACAGCTGTATATCTAATAAATGTAATATATACATAAATGTGTTGCAATAAAATATTTTAATAATTTAAATGAGTATGGCAATAAACTATGAAAATGAAAAATATTGAAAATTATTTTCAGTTTCAGTGTTATAAACGTTATAAATATTAAAATTCTAAAACTTCAAAACTTTAAAAAAAAATTAAAATTTTAAAATTAACGTTTTTATGAACATAGAGTATTGGTGTATATCTTCTGATGTACATATTACGGCTATTTAGGCCATTTTCAACATCTTCATAAATGAGTATGAAATATTTTAAAACGTGGATCTACACATAAGGCCACCTTACATTCAGTTTGTATCTACTCTCTCGCCATTTTGCATTTTGTAGACATACTTTACACTTTCTAGAAATAAAAACACTCGTAAGATGAGTTCATGGCACTAGACTGACAACTTGTTAAAATATTCAAATTTCCTTTGTTTGCACAAAGAGATGTTGCCATCTTGCAAAAGAATAACACACTATCGTAAGGCAAGTTGTCTCATCCGTGGCACTGGACTTGGAACTTGCTAAAACAAGTTATCTCGTCTGTGGCAAGTAAACCGGTTAAGGTGTCTGAAACTTTTAGGTGAAGCATTGTCATTATCATTAATTTTTGACTTGTTTTTCTTTTATCTTATGGTTTCTTTTCATCACAACTCTCGTGCCAATTTTACATTTATACTACAGATGTTAAGTAGGCAGCACAGATTTGAAATAAAGAATGAGCTTCTGTCGAGATTTGAACTTTTATCCCTGATCCTCAGGAGCCTGTGTTACCCTGACAGTGCCTTACCAATTAGATTATGAAAGCTAACCAGTAAGTGTTGTTAAAATTAGGTATATTCTTTTCTTCTCCGATCACTAGGCTGCCATGTTTGGAACCGCCTACCAAAACTGTCAACATCAGCATAGGTTTCTTCAGTTTTTAAGTTGGTCTGGCTGGCTATGTATCACAAATGGAGCTAGAGGGCTGAAAATGTAAATCCTTATGTCTAGAAAAAACGTTTTTATTTTATTTTAATTTTAATTTTAGAAAATTCCCTCTCTAAATAGGTTTTTAGTGGGGTGTTCAATTTGCAGTGTAAGTTTATGCTAAATTGATCACTAGTTTGTGTCTGGCAGCATTCACACTTGTTTTTTTTGAAAATTCAGACTTTTTTAGTGATCACTGCCCAACAAAAGGCAAGAAAAGTAACTTATCCATTGATCATCCTTTTTTCCGATTTTTTAATTGATCATCCCCAACATGGCACGCTGCTAAAAGACGTTGGTCACGTGATGGTTTCTATTGAGTGATTAACCAAACCTGTTTATATTTTTTTATTTACTCTAATAGTATTAATGTCAGAACAACTTAGGAATTGTGATAAAAAGTAGCAACATCAGATGAACGTTAGACTAGTCGAAAAATTAGTAATAAAGCTTATGTTTATTTTTCAAAAGTTAATTTTGTATCTTATTCACAGATTTAAATTCTTGTCAGTAACCTACTTAGGGTATAACTTTGAAGACAAGGGTAAAGTGGACACCAAATTATAAGGCTGTGATTATTACATAAACTTGTTTAACCCAACTGTCTTCCTTGTGGACACCAAATAAATAACAGTTATCGGCAGTATTTATTCTGGCATAATTTCTTTTGGTTATCTATTGAAGTAGTAATTTTATTGAAACAGGTCCATGGAATGACAACTATATAAAGTGTGATCTATAGCAGTTAATTATATTATAACATTTACAGAAATAGTAGTAAATCCGAAATGAACAAACCAAAAAAGTTTTTCTTTTTTTTATATACATATATATATAGACAATTTATTGAGGAGTGGATCGGGGCTGGTATATGGCACGCAGGGTCGCGGATGTTATTGGGAATGGTGATTGTACATCAGGGGATTTATCGTTTATTATTGGCGTTTTTTAACAAATTTTACAGTCTATATATATATATACACACCCTATTTTTAAAACAATAGAAATGACATAAATATATTCTTCAGATTAAACTATAAATTGTTCTCAGAGAATTTAAATGAATATTTAAACTAATTTTGCTCAATAAATTTTTATCTATGGTTGTTTGCATGCACTTTCCATGAAATTAATAATTTTTTTTTTCATATAAAATTAGAAATATTTGGGGAAAAAGGTCCCTTTGTTGGTAATTGTTTGGAATAGGTTCATTAAAACGTGTTTGCTATGTTATGCAAGGGGGGTAACCAGGATAGGTGCTTTACACATGATAAAAATAGAATAGAAAATATGTGGATACGAGTAAAGCGTAAATTACGCAGATAATTTGCGCAAATCAAAAACTGTTTTTTGTGGAGAAACAGTGTTAGAAATGACAAAGAAAAACTATTCAATCATTTTTTATTATTAATTTCAAATGTTTATTCATTTTGGAGTTACAAATATGAAAAAAATATTTAATCTTTTTATATTGTTAATTGCAGCCCCAACCCTAAACACTAACTCTAAATTATATCCTTTGTAGTTAAATTCATATAAAATACAGTTTCAAATGTTCAGAGTTTTCTGCTTTCATTTGTTCTTTACAGTAATAGTTTATCAGCAGCAGCTAATCATGTATTTAACTACAAAGGATATAATTTAGGGTTAGTGTTTAGGATTAGGGTTGGTCTTGAGACTGCAATTAACAACATAAAAAGATTAAATATTTTTTTTTATATTTGTAACTCTAAAATGAATAAACATTTGAAATTAATAATAAAAAATGATTGAATAGTTTTTCTTTGTCATTTCTAACACTGTTTCTCCACACAAACTCGTGTAAATACGAAGTAAACAGTTTTTTTTATTTGAGCAAATTATCTGCATAATTTATGCTTTACTCTCATCCACGTTTTCTATTCTATTTTTATCATGTATACAGTGTCTGTCTTGGTTACCTCCCTTGCATAATATAGCAAAAACGTTTTAATGAACCTATTTCAAACAATTACCGCTTTGTTTCTTAATAAAAGCAGATAATAAAATAAAAAGCTGTGATTGTTCATATTATCTGTTTTATAGATAATAGCCTTCTTTTTGTTTGGTTGTCTCAAAGCAGAGCTTTCAAAACTTTTTGCATTGGGGACACACTTTTAAAAATAACATTTTTTGCAACACATTACTTAGGTTTTGTTTGCCAAGCCAAATATATAATGTCATCCCAGCAGTTTAACCTACGCAGGAAAAGTATCTTTTGAAAGATATACAAAATACGAAGCTCCTGTCCCCCATATCCCATCTGCACGAAGCTCCTGTCCCCCATATCCCATATCCCATCCGCACGAAGCTCCTGTCCCCCATATCCCTGTACAGATATTTCCCCTGCAAATAGAAATGGTTCCTTTGTTTTTGATTCCCTACCCTCAAGGCATATGCACACATTCAATATAAATTGATGAAGTTTAGTAAGAAAAAAAAACATTGAAACTAAAAAAGAAAAATTTTTTCTTTTTTTGTTTGTAATTCTAACCCTTCACACAAAAACATCTTTTTCTTTCCAAGAATTGTTCAGACTATTGATCTTATTCTTTTTGTTGTTACCACAATGTTACAGCCGATCCATTCTTTGGCCTTCCTCGGGTGTACAATCCTTATGAACAGGAGGAGGATGGGTTCCTGGTAGTATCCACCAATACTTTAAAACAGAAGAAAAAATACTGATCAGACTGACCTATTATGCCACTATTATTCCTCACGTTATCTGACACAGGTGATCCATCCCATGATGGATTGCCTGAAATATTGTGGTCACAACAATAAAACCAATTAGATCAGTAGTCCAAACCAGGGCCTCTAAGAGGGATTTTTCAGGTGGTACAAAGTTTCTTTTGGGCCCCCTTTTATCCACTATGGTTTTATGCCACGAGCTCCCGGTTTTTTTGGGGGGGACATCAGGGCCTGGGTACGATATACCACCCGCACCTTCCCTCTCATCGACTCTGGTCCAAACAACTCTTGGAATTACTCTTCTCAAAATTCCAGATTGTAAATTTTCTTCATTTTGATGCTTTCCCAATTTGAATGAGTACAACAAAAGGTAATCTTTCTGTATTAATTGAAAATTACTTAAAGAAATAAAAAATGACAAAGCTTTTGAAAATCTTTGAAAGAAAAATTAAAATGGTGTTTCGATATTAAAAAAACAAAATAAAATACACTTTTTCTCTCTCATTCACACATACACAACTTGTGTTATATATATATTATAGCAAATAAAAAAACTACTGTTTTTTTTTTCTTATTAGATGAAGTATTATAAATCATTATTTTAAATTTTATGACTATTTTTCTGTCTCAGTCTTTCTCCCCCCCCCTCTCTCCCTCTCCTTGTTATTTGATTCCATTTTTATGCCTGTTGATCCTCTATAACTGTAAAATATGATACATTAATTTTTTTCCCAACTTTCTAAGGAAAAAAGCTGCTGAGAATCCCATTATGTTCTATACATGCTTTTTGTCAGGGTTTTTCCTTTATTTTTCTGCCCCCTTTTCAAATAGTTTCCTGCCCCTTATGAGTCCTTGGGTCCCATATTATAAAATATAATAATTTACTTGGATGCACTTTGGTTACTTACCTGTGTCTTTCTCACCTGATGTCTTTCAAAAAGATTCCCTTGTTCTTTTATAGTTGTGGAGGAGTGTTTGTGCAATATTTTGTTTATGGTCTTATGTATGACATGGTCGTGCTAACAGAATAACAGGGAGGAAAATACAAAACTGCAGAATCAATAATCAACTATTTTTTTAAAAAATCCATTGAATGGTACAGTTTTTCTTAATGTGTTCTTTTTCTGTATGCTGTGGTGCAATTCTGGTTCATTTTGGGTTCTCTAATGTACAAGGCTTACAATGAGTTTAAATTCTACCATTGATAATACTTTTGGTAGTTTGGGGATGAGTCATTATCATTCCAAGAGTTGTTCTGACTATTGAACTCCTTCTTTTGTTGTTGCCACAATATTTCAGGCAATCCATTCTACAGCCTTCTACAGGTGTACAAAGATACAAACAAGATGAGATGGAGTTGTTATCATTCCATGAGTTGTTTAAAGTGTTGATCCTGTGTCTTTTAGTTGCTTTTGTTGTTACCATGTTCCGTTCAATCTGGCCTTCCTCATGTGTATAGAACAGGGGATCTCTTTTTTTACTGGGTAGAGCAAATCAGAAAATTGTAGCAAAAATACTAATCGCCCTCTTTCCATACAGATTGTATATCTGAGAAAGGCTGAAGAATGAGTTGGTCAGAATGTTGTGGTAACAACAAAAGCAACAAAAAGATTGCGATAGTCCAAACAACTTTTTGAATTTGACTACAGTTTGTACCCTTCTAATCCAGCGCTCTGTAGTCCAGCAAATCTCATGGTCCGGCACATTTTGAATCTGCCTTCATTAGTTTATGGAACTGCCACTAGAGTTCTTCAATTTTGTTTCAAACTGCTGTTTGAATTGTAATTTAGTGGTTTATAAACCGACTGGTTAAACCGAATGTCTAAAAACTTAACCACAGTTTGAAACCGACTCAAAGAACTCTAAATTTGACAGCTTTCGATGACTATTTTAGTATAGAATTAGACATGTAATTATTAATTTTTTCAGAATCTTATAAATTCTTTTTAATAGAACCAATAAAAAAAGCATAAGGAAACACAAATAATTTTCATTTATTATGATTTTTATTATATAATCTATATTAAAAATTCCACACTAGTAGAAAAATCGTTGAAAATCGATAAACTGCTAAAATTTATTACATAATAGTATGAGATAATTATAAAGACATTTAATTAGTTGGAAATCTATATTTGCTTGTCGCCGGTGTGAACGACTGCTAAACAATGATTTAGGCCACTCATTTAGCTGTTGTTCACACCGGCACTGAGCAAATATAGGTTCCCAACTAATTAAATGTCTTTATAATTATCCTATTCTGTCGGATATAAAATTATCCATTATTTGATTTCATAATAGTATGAAAAAATAATTTCTGTTTTCCGGCATTTTCTGTGGTCTGGCAATGGCCAGGTCCCAAGGTTGCCGGATTAAACAGGTACAAATGTATTGATATTTATTCAACTTCCAATTCACTTTGGTTATTTTTCTAAGAATTACTGCCGGGGCGAAAAGGAGGCTTTTGAACTGTTTTAAATAATGTTTCTTAAAGAAGAGAGAGAGAGATGGCAAAAGGTACAAGAACCCCCTTGAAGGTTTATTATTGAAAGCTTCAGGCATTGCTAATAGTTTTGTGTGTATTTTGTTTAAAAAATAGATGAAGACAGCGAATGGTAGTAGAAAAAAAAGCCTTTCTTCTCTATTTGCATAGTTCTTGACTAAGGACTGTTGAATGCTTCAGGAGACACACCAGTAGAAGCTAATAGAACAGTGGCTTCTCTTTAGCATTCTGTTTTTAATAAGCCTTTAAATTTACACCTTTGTAAACTCTGGGATAAAAGACTCTTGTTCCCTTTTCTATCTACATTGTGATCTTTGAGTACAAGACCTTAAAATGATGGGGGCTAAGAAGACAGTAAAAGGTACGATAACACTTGTTGCAGTCATTTGACAGATGTAATGTGCAACATTCAACTCTTTCAAGACTAACCTATTAAGGTGCTTAATGTCTGAATTAAAATGTCCCAGTAGACCTCCAAAAGAGATCTACGGGACATATATATCCCAGCAGTCACAGAGACCTCAGGTTATATATGTCCCAGAAGTCTCAAAAGGGTTGAAATATAATCTTACCTAAGCCTTTTCAGCCATTTGCCAAATAAATGTTCCAATGAGTCCAAGGTTGATCACGAGGGGAGCTTCGGGAGAAGGAGGAGGAGGAAAGAGGAAGTTTTGGATTTCCCTTTTATTGAGGAGTTCTAATTGAATGCCATGTCATGCATCTCTTGTTGTGCAGTTGTGTGTGACCAGCCGGCTTGTGGAATTTCTGAAGAAAGTGTTTTTCATTGGTGTCTTGCATTTCTAAAATATTTTTTTAATGTATTATCTATATTGATTACATCAAGTCTTTCAATTTCAAGAAAGAGAAGAGTAATGAAGATGAACATTGATTTTGGCAGAAAGGACAATATTAGGTTAGTAAAGTCAACCTATAGAGTCCCTCTGTGGTTGTGAGTTTCTGTCCTGGTTGCTTTTTAATGTTATTTAGTTTGAATATTCATATTCAAACATTTGGTGTCTCTAATCTTTTTTAAGATTAGATTTAAATATGTTTGGAGAAGAGACTGTGGCATCTGGTAGCTTGTTCCAGATCGGAGCGGATCTGTCTGAGAAGAAGTTTTTTCTGGCCCCGGTGATCGTTTGAATTTGTAGCTTCTTGCTCTGACCTCTGGTTTCATTGCTTCGGGATGTAGATTGGTTTTATGTAAACAGATGCTGCACTTACAGTCTTGGTCAATGGCCTGTAGACCTGAGGTTATCTTGTATATTTCAAGTAGATCAGCACGGTTTCTTCTGTTGGATAGTGTCTCCAGATCACGCTCTTTTAGCCTTTCTGAAGTTGACAGGTATGTTAT
>VCCN01002007.1:3473299-3490359 GCA_006491835.1 Architeuthis dux
ACACAAATATTTATAATTATTGCAAGCAGTTTAAACATAATGGCAATGAAGTCTATTGTAGCCACTGAAAAAAATATAATTAAATCTTAAACAGTATGGTTTTGAACAGCGCGGAACATTTTTAAACAAATCTTTTTAACCAAACCAAATTAATCGCAATATTCAAGGTGTCAAAATATCCAATTGAAATTATCAGCACTGCAACTTATTGGGACATCAGCTTAAAAATAGTAAAAGTAAGCTTCCTTCAAAGTGGGAAGCTATTATACCAATGCCCTGAATGGTTAATAACCCAGCACTATGTAAATCACTGCCATTCAAATGCTATCTACCTTGATCTACTCCAAACAGCCAATCATGAAGGGGGACTCAACTCCTATTAACTTATAAATAGTTAACACAAGGTATATGCGTATTTCATGTCACACAACGCATACTTTTTTCCTCATTTCTAGCACCTGAAATGTACCTGCACATTAAAGGCGATGAGTTAATTTTTAGCTGCACTTGACGCAAGCATGTGTCTTTCTTCAAGTACAGCTAAAGATTTATGTGCTGTGTGACCATGGCAACGCAACCCCTTGAAATAGTGGGGGAGCATTATATATAACATGCCAAAAATAAGAGGAGGAATGAAATGTTGCTACGACATTATAAGCACATAAACATGTGGACACACGCGCACATATACACATACACGCACACACATACATCTATATACAGCAGTACCTTGAATAATGCAGGGTTTGATGTAGAATGGTTAATGTATTGCTATACAAATTAATGTAACTAAGTATAAACTGGGAACAAAAACATTAAATTATGATAAAACTTTGAACAGTATGGAACATTTTGGAACAAATTAACCGCATTATTCAAGGTATTCTCAACATTTTATTTACATCTTCTCAATACTTTTACTTATTTGAAAATCACCTTCATTTCTTGTAATTATTATTTTCTGCAGTTAATTGGGAACAAATGATGAAAGTGTGGTTGATTTTAGAAATAGGTTCACTTTTGTTTTTTCACATCATCTTCAGTACATTTATATGTACAGTATCTATGTATCTACCTGGACTTTGCCCAGTCTTAACTGCACTAATGAAGCTATACCTGTATGTATATATACACATTTAGACAAGTGCCAAATGATTTTATTGGCAAGTTATTTTGAATCTCCCTCTTCCAGTGTATACAGCTGTTATATGGACACCAGATTGATGAAATAAGCTCCACTGATCACAAGACTCTAAGAGCTTGTTAGGGATTACAGGTCCCTTTTTATTGCCTGTGGAAGTGTATTTCTGCTCCATTTCTGCACATCATGTTTGATTCTAGCAGCTGCCCCTTAAGGTGAAATAGCCTGTAAAGTAACCAAAAACAACATCTGGTTCTCTTTTATCTAGCCTCATATTTTGGATATAACTTGGAAAAATCTCTTTTCTTTGCCAAAAAAGACATCCCTATTATTAGTTTCCATTATGTTTCATAGATCCTCCTTTTCTGCAGTTGTTGAAAGTTTACTCTTTTGTCATGAAGTTTTAATCAATCGCCATCACCTATCCCATAACCCAGTTAGAATCGTTGGGGGTACTACAACAGATGATTTCATCATAGGTTTGTCAAGGGCGGATCCAGGGGGTCTTCCTGGGTTTTCTGGAAGACCTTCAAAATTCTTCCGAAGATTTTTTATTTATACTGTGTTTTGAACGTCTTTCAAGTTTTAAATCTTTTCATATAAACACATGACAACCTTCAAGACCCTATCTTAATTTCACTAGCTGATATGCTTTGAAATGCAATTTTAGCCAATTTTTGGATACATGATTTTCAAAATTTTCTGAGCCCCCTAAAACCACCCCCCCATTTTGGAAGATGGTCAGTTCAATAGGCAGGATCTGCCCCTGCATCTGTCAAGGGTGGGATAGTCTATGCTACTATTTACTCATATCTGGAGGGAGAAGAGATGGATTAATGCCTCTCCCAAGGGCATTAGTGCAAAGTGAATACAAACTTTCCCAGCCGGAGTTTCCACTCTCTGTGCCATTGACTGTTCATCCACTCTGCACTTCATCAATCAATCAATATGAAGTAGGAACAAAATAAACGGTTCTGGTTAGTCACTGAATAGAAACCGTCATGTGACCAATGTCTTTTGGCAGCATGCTGTGTTGAAGATGATCAATTAAAAAAAATTGGGCAGAGAACACTAAGAAGTCTGTTTTTCTAGACATAATAACGAGTAAATGTTTAAATTTTCAGTCCTCTAGCTCCATTGGTGTGGCCTGTACACGTTACACATACATAGAGATAGATAGCTAGCTAGCCAGTCAGGCAGAAACACTTAAAAACTGAAGAAACCTATGTTGATCAGTCTATCAGTAAATGTATACATTTTCATTCCTCTAGCTCCATTGGTGTGGCCTGTACACGTGATACATACATAGATAGATAGATAGATAGTCAGGCAAGACCACTAACTGAAGAAACCTATTTTGATTGGTCGACAGTTTTGGTTGGCTGTTGAAGGTTTGTGAAAGAACTCAATCACCCACCAAAGAACACACAAAATAAAATGCTATTTTGTAGTATTTGGCTTTAGAGTTTGTTGGCAGACAGTTCAGTACATTCATCTTTGATTCCAAGTTTGTTTTCCTTTCTTTTTGCTCCTACAAATTGTATGGGTCAAAATATTTAGCCGTCGGCCATCTTGTTGTTTCTATTGATTCTGACCAGCAGCAAGTTCTCAGTTTAATAAACCTTTCCAAAAGTAGAAAGAAGCAAAAACAGGTCTGGCTAGTCACTCGATAGAAACTGTCATGTGACCAATGTCTTTTGGCAGCATGCCGTGTTGGGGCTGATCAATTAAAAAATTGGAAAAAGGGGTGATCAATGAATAAATTACTTTTCTCGCCTTTTGTTGGGCTATCATTAAAAATCTGAATTTTCAAAACCAAAAACAAGCGTGAATGCTGCCGGACACAAACAAAGGGACCAATTTAGCATAAACTTACATTGCAAATTGAACCCTCCAATAAAAACCTATTTATATGGGGATTTAAAAAAAATAAAGAAATAAGGAGTAAATGTTTAAATTTTCAGCCTTCTAACTCAATTGGTGCAGCCTGTACACGCAACATATACATAGCCAGCCAGAACAACTTAAAAACTGAAGAAACCTTGACAGTTTTGGGTGACGGTTTCTAATAATGTGTTTCAATCTATTTCAATTATTTGCTTTTCATTTTGCAAAACACGAGAAGGAAATGAATTAATGGCGAACAAACGAATGAAAATAGCAATGGATTGTTTTTCATGAGGCCAGCAAGTCTCAGAATGCAAAGTGGCTACAGAAGAATTTAGAAATGTATCGATTTGGACATTTCAATAGTATTAGATATAACAGTATTTAGATTTCTTGGATGAAATCATTGTCAATAGTTGACTAGTATTTCTTTTCATCTAATTTCTCTCTCTCTTTTGCTCGCTCTCTCTCTCTCATCATCATCATCATCATCAGCCGTTATAAGTCCACTGCTGGACAATGGCCTTTCCCATTTCCTTCCATGACAACCTATCTTGTGCTAGTCTTTGCCAAGTTTTGCCGGCAAACCTTTCTATCTCATCTCTCCATCTTGTGTCTGGTCTTTTTCTACTTCTTTTACTGTCCCATGGACACCAATCGGTTAGTCTCCCCCCCCCCATCTATTGTCATCTCTTCTTGCTAGGTGGCCAGCCCATCTGCATTTTTGCTGTTTAATTAGTTGTATAATATCCTTCACTCTAGTCCTTTCTCTGATCCATGTTGATTTTTTTCTATCTCTTATAGTTATCCCTAGTATTGCTCTTTCCATAGCTCTCTGTGCTATTCTAAGTTGGTTTTCAGCTCGTTTTGTTAATTTCCATGTTTCGCATCCATAAGTCATGGCTGGTATTATGCAGCCGTTGTATACTTTATGCTTTAGACACATTGGCAAGGTGCTCTTCAGAATGTCTCTATTCATACCAAATGCTTTCCAGCCTATCGTTATCCGTCGTTTTATTTTGCAGTCATGGTCTTTCTCTAGCTTTATTACCTGGCCTAGGTATTATTGTTATTGTTATTGTTGTTATAATAATAACAACAACAACAACAGTTTATAACAATATTAGTTAAAATAGAGCTTGTATAATATAACAATATTATGGTATATCCACGTTTAAGATCATTCTCCCGCTGAAGAGTCACTAATAAGTGAGAAACAAATCTGTCATGGATATACCGTAATATTGTTCTATATATACACACACACACAATTATGCATTACACAAAAGAATTAATGAAGGAATAAAAAAACACTAATGATCTCTTTCATACATACACTCCTGGTTTGTATTAAATTTATATGTATGTCTATATATGTGTGAAGAGTGTGGTTCCAAAGCGCCATTCAAAAATAAAATGTTTAATTAAATTAAAAATCGAATTTGGGATTTGAATTTAAAAAATTTTTTACAACCTTTTTATTTAGATGCAGTTTATAAGGTTTTAATAAGATAAAAAATTCAAATCCAGAATTTGATTTTTAATTTAATTAAACACATTTTATACACAGACAAATCACTTCTTCATGGTGACTCCGGGTTTCAAGCTAATATCGAGAACTTTTCACTCAGATAACTCAACCCTAAAAGATAATAACATATGTAGATATCTATATATCTGTGTGTGTGTGTCTCTCTCTCTACAGTGGTTTCCGCTTAATATGAAAAGATATTTATAAAAAACTCTGGGAGGTAACTTAATCAACCACAACATAACACAGTATATCTTTGAGAGTTCAGCTGTTTCACATTTAACTTGAGTCACAAGCTAAAAATATTTGAAAGCTAGTTGTTTTGAGAACTAAAAACTATATTTTTAGTAATCCTATCAGTTTTTACCGGAAGTAGGAATGGGGAAGGCTCAGTTCTACACAGGCAATAGCCCTGATCAACACGTGTCTTTGTTCAATCTTCTTTTCTTAACACACTTAAACACGGTTACAAATCAAATGCATTCTAATCTCACACAGCTACAACAGAAAGAACAACAAAGCAAACAACGACACTAAACACAAGAACATTGCAATCGCCACCCATATATGCTTCTTTTTTACCTTGTAAATTAAGCATTGGTGGTGGTAAAATTAAGTTACCTTGATGAAAATACTACCAGTATTGTTTGAACCAAGGGATCAATTTAGCATGAACTTACATTGCAAATTGAACCTCCCGCTAAAAAACTATTTAGGTGGGAAATTTTCAAAAAAAGAAAGAAATTGTCCTTACTTCTTGAGGGGGAGTATGTGTGCAAAATTTCAAGTTTCTACTATGAACGGTTAGTGTTGGGCGAAGCCTGGATACATAGATACATATAAATGTCAGAACACATGAATAACCTAAACCCAACAACAGTGTTTAAACTGGTCTGTTGTGGGTAATGGTGATTAATTATACTTAATTTCGTGACACACCTCGAGATTAAGGGCGACACAGTTTGGAAGGTTCTGGTATAGACAATGACATGACTTGTGTAGTATGCTATTTACAAGCATAGATTATATTTGATGCCAGTTGTCAACAGATTGTGAGATAAGGGAACTAGTAGTGAAGGAAAGAACACTACCCACCGACAGTTCTTAGAAAGTGGAGGGGCCACTTGGGGGCCGAGATTAGGCGGGGGGGGGCAAAACTCGAAATGCATCTGACGTGAAATCTTCATTTTTATACTTCACCCCGTTGATATACACAACTTATATGAATGATTTTATTATAAATTAGTATTTAACTCTTTCCTCCCTGACAACCAAATTCCAGTGAAATAAAATCATGAAAAAGTTCATTGAAAAAGGTATTATTATTGATTGATTGGCGTTGTTATGATTTAAATCTGTGTATGATTTAAATTTAAACATGTTTTTTTAGTAATTTTTTTTTTGTTGCCCAGGAAATAATGCAAATATGAGATCACACTTCTATGCATGATCAGGGCATGAGTGAAATTTATTATCACACCTAGAGGCGTGATCAGGGAAGAAAGAGTTAAATTATTATATTTTTACGGCGTGTTTTTTCCCCACCGAAAATCTGAGATAATCATATATCGGCTACACCCCTACATTAAAGCGTATGAAAGGGGGGGGGGCAAACCTAGCCAAAATTCGGGGAGGGAGGGGGCAAGGCCAGCTCCGCCCGTAGAATCACCACTGCCCACCGATCCATGACACCTATCTCCAGTGTGTACTGGTGAGAGAGTCAGTTACAAAGTACTGGAGATCATCTCTAGTAACAATTACTTAAAGAAATGTTTTGTACAAATAAAACGACTCTAATGGCTGTATTATGTTTCTCACACCTGGTCTTTCTTTGAAAAAAAAACCCCAACAAAAACAAAGAACGATTGTTTAAAAGAATTTAAAGAAGAAAAAACATTGTCAGTTGGGAGGGGGGAGAATCAGTAATTCCCACTTCTTGCCTATCTCTAGTTTTTTGTTTCCTTTCTTTACTGACCAAAAGATTTATTAAACACCTGTTTACAAGGCGGGTTAGAGACCCCAGCCTTTGACATACCTCAACATAACAGTTTGTAAGTCACTACCAGCCAGATTGCGGATTCAGCATCTATGGGGCAGATCTATGAACTGAGTTGACAGTAGGCAAGGGTAAAGCAAGTGCATAAGAAAGGGGACGGTTATAATTTGTATCTCAAGCAGGACAATAGTGGGTTAGTAAGGTCAACCTATAGAGTCCTACTATTTTCTATTTTGATTGTTTTTTTATTATTTAGTTCGAAAATTCATATTCAAACATTTGGTATCTGTGATCTTTTTAAAGATTTGATTTAAAAGATATTAGCCGGGGGGAGGGGGACAGCAGGACCTACCCTGCATCCTGCCCTCCAGAACCCTATGCCTAGGGTACGAAAATGTTCCTTAGGATGTCCTCTTTCGAAAAAAAGATGTTCCCAAGAAAAAAGTTGGGAAGAACGACCTCATTTGCATAAAACAAAATGGCCGCCAGCACATACCAAAAAAAAATCCAGAATTTCATATCTCGTCTCCCAGTTGACATATGAGTACTTTAAAGGGCTAAATCATGGTTTTTATACATGAGGAATTAAAAAATACACTATATTTTACCATGAAAGTAATTTTTAATTTATGCGTATTCCAGCATTTTACAAGGAAATTTCAAGTATACTTTATAGGCTAAAGTCTATGGATTGTGGATTTAATTCATGATGGAGATATATACATATATATATTATTAGAAAGAAAATTTCATCAGCTAGTTACATCCAAATATTTCTGTGACCCCCAATAATCTTTATGCTACCTTGAAGGGTCCCAACCCCTACTTTGAGGAGCCCTAGTGTAGATTATCCTGTAAATTCTTGTTTGACCAGTTATGTCCGTTTAAGATAATACAAGGTATGTTGACATTTGAACTGCTAAATGCGCATCTAAGCATAACATCTTCCATATGTCCAGCATCTCCACAGTTTGATCTCCATTTTTAATTTTAATTATTGTATCTCAAATTGTTTTAATTCCATAGTTTGTTTTTGTTGGTCCTTGTGTGGATTAGTTATGTGCAAATTTGTGCTTGTGTGGATTAGTCGTGTGTGGATTAGTTAGCACCGGTTTATCTTGCAAGGATATGTCTGGTCACGCTGAATCATAGATTCTTTTAACAAGGAATAAAAGAATTAGTTTCAATGTTGGCTTGTGTCCTTGCTAAAAATGATGATTTTGTTTTTGATGAATAAATTTAATCTTTTCTTACATTTGAATCGGGTTTTCTTCCCTCTTTAAAAAAGAGACATGACTTTCCAAACAACCCAAGACTGAAAACTGGTTAAAAACCCACAGAGAACAAAAAGACGCCTAAAATAAACTGATATAATCTTTCTATTATTTTTTATTAATAACCTAATTCATGTATGTATAAATACTGTTTAACCCTTGCAAGACTAACCTATTAAGGTGCTTAATGCCTGAATTTTTAATAGGGTGTAAAAAAAAGTCAAAAACATGCTAATTTTTATAGGGCTGACCCTTTAAACTAAGGGTTTGCATCCCATGGACCACCAGAGTGACGTGAATAGGAATAGAGCCCATAGATTGTAGGTTTGTCAGGGGGTGTCCTTCTCCTGGCAGATGCCTGAGCTAGCTGATTTTTATTTAATGGTTAAAAAAAAGTATTCTTTCATTAAATCAGAAATTTTCCATCTTTTGAAAGACTAAAATCATGGTGGGATACATTTGTCTCATTAGACATTTCTCCCGGGACAGATGAAAAACAGAGTTAGCAGATCACTTTGTCGACACTGTTTCCTGTTCAGTCATGTAATGTGAACTAATTTCTGTGTGTCTCGTAATATGATGACACCTTTGTCTGTGATTGTAAAAGCCTGGAAAATCTCATTTATTTTATTTTTCATGACCCATACGTCCCAGTAGACTTCTAAAAGATCTATGGGATATATACGTCCCAGTAGACTTCTAAAAGAGATCTGAGATATATATGTCCCAGAAGTCATAACAACCACGGGATATATATGTCCCAGGAGTCTCGAAAGAGTAAATACACATCTGCATTTTTTGTATACATAGATTTGTGCTACTGTATGTTGCAGAAGATGCTTGAACACATTGTACAAAATATACATTGTTTATTAAATTCTTTTTCTTGTTCTTTTCCCAGATGGCCTAAATGAGGCAAGGGCAGTGTGCCACTTGTACGTCCGGCTGGTAACCGATGACATGCTGCGCCACAGTGTGACCATTCGTCTCAACAACATGACCAGTGAGGCATTCCTCTCCCCCCTTTTCCGTTTCTTCATCAATGCCCTGGCCACGATTCTGCACACAGACGAAAAGAACATTCTCGTCATCAACGTACAAGACGACACTGATGTCCCTGCCCAAATTCTGAATGTTAGCGTTACTGTACATTCAGGAATGTCAAATGGAAACGATATCTTCCTGACGCCACAGTACCTTCGAGAACAAATCTACCTTCAGCGAGCCATGCTGGCAAATTTGTCAACCTTACAGGTAAGTTGAGTTTTTTTTGCCCTATGTTAGAAACCGTCAAAAAAGAAAAGACAATTTAAACATAAAACATAAACATAAGACACTCATTTAAGTTCATCGATGAGGAGAGTTTCCTACTATTTTACAAGTCTCTGGTACGTCCACATTTGGAGTTTGCTTCCTGCATATGGTCTCCTTACCTGAAGTACAACTCAGATGCTATAGAGAGAGTTCAGAGGAGAGCCACCAAGACCATTCCGAAGATGGGAGATACATCTTGCACTGAAAGATTAAAACAACTTAATCTAGAAACCCTTGAATACAGAAGAAAACGTGCTGACCTACTAGAGGTCTATAGAATCCGGAACAACATACATAAAGTGGATACTGATGTTCATTGCTCAAAATGCCCTGATAAGAAAATGCTGACTTCATCTATTTGCAGTAAAACCAGAGGACGCAGCCATAAACTACAAATTCAGACCTCCACTAATGTTAGAAAAAATTTCTTCTCGGCAAGAGTAGCAAACGTATGGAACAGCCAAAGTGAAAAGACGGTCACATCCGAGAATATCAATATTTTTAAAAATAATCTTTATCCTGATATCGGACATACCAAATTTAACTATCATTTTTTTCTTATTAGTTTAATCCCAGCCCAACTAAACTGAAGCTGGATTAATGATGCAATTAACTGCTGTCAAAAAAAGCCTATTTCAAGTATATTTACTCCTTATGTCTATAGAAACGTTTTTTTTTTTTTTTTTTTTTTTTTTTTTAAATTACTCCAGTAAAAAGGTTGAACAGACAAACCTTGTCAGACATATATTTTGTTAATGTCGTTCAACATTAGCGGGTTTTTTTTTTTGTTTTTTTTTAAATTAAAAAATACACAAAAACACAAAAAAGTTTCTCCAGATGTTTGTTGTTTGGATGTGAGGGAATCCGACAGAATGGTGGATATGGCTAGACAATGTGGAAAAGAAAGATTGAGAAAAGCGTGTTTATTATGAAGATAAATCTTTATGCATTTCGTCGTTGTTAATGACGTCATCAGAAGAAATTTGAACATAGCAGAGTCGTGAGATCATCTGTGTGGTGTTAATGAAACAAGATGTGTTTTGTATATGCCAGGTGACCTGGTTTGTTAAATGGGGAGTTACTTTTTTGAAAGGGTCAGTGTATGGGTTTTGAAGTGGGTGGCGGTGGGGTGTTTAGATAGTGGCTGTCTTCTTTGGGTTTTTTTAAGTGGGTCTGATTTGTTGCGTGTGTGCTAGGGGATGGGTTTTGAGGTGGGTGGTGGTAGGCTGTTTAGATAGTGGTTGTCTTCTCTGGATGAAAGAATGATTGATATATATATATTTCAAATAGCTACTCTTTTATAAGATGTACAAATTTAGCTTTGAAAAACTTTGATAGTTTTCCCACACATAAACTGACTTTCATTGCTGCAATCGAAACAACTGGGAATTGACAGCCTGTGGTTCACCATCAGCTTTCAAGCCTTGCCGTTCTGAGTCATCCATTTGCAGCTTAAAAGCACTTCTCTGAATTGGCCACGAAACTCCTTGTAAGTAACCCAAGCAAATGCACCACTGCTGGAAACTGTCAACCAAAACTATCAACATGGGTTTCTTCAGTTTTTAAGTTCTTCTGGCTGACTATGTATATATCGCGTGTACAGGCTGCACCAGTTAAGCTAGAAGGCTGAAAATTTAAACATTTACTCCTTATTTCTTTATTTTTTAAAATCCCCATATAAATAGGTTTTTATTGGAGGCTTCAATTTACAATATACGTTTATGCTAAATTGATCCCTTAGTTTGTGCCCGGCAGCGTTCACGCTTATTTTTTGAAAATTCAGACTTTTTTAATATTCACCACTCAACAAAAGATGAGAGAAGTAACTTATTCATTGAGCAGCCCTTTTTTTCCAATTTTTTAATTGATCACCCCCAACATGGAATGCTGCCAAAAGACATTGGTCACGTGACGGTTTCTATTGAGAGACTAACCAGACCTGGTTTTTAGCCCATGGCAGGTTGATACTGAGGTTATTAGAGCATCACTTTGTCAGTGTTCAAATGGTTGCAGAAAGTGAAAAACTTTACTAAAGAAATCACTTACTGAGGAAATTCATTGAAAGCTATTGTCTGAGTTTATACAATAGCTTTCAATGAATTTCCTCAGTAAGTGATTTCTGGAAATGATTTAGAATAAAATTGCCTGGATCATGGTTTACTATATAAATGCATGGTAATTGATTTACTGAACAAATGTACAAAAGAAATACATAGATGGTAATTTACTCTAGAAATAACATAGCCAGTGATTTATGATGCAAATACATTGGAAATATATTTACTATATAAATGAGCTGCAAAGATTTACAATAGAAATACATAGCAAATGAGTGACTATAGAAACACATAGCTAGTGATTTACTATAAAAATACATTGCTGGTGATTTACTATAGAAATACATAACCAGTGATCTATATAAATGCACTGTAACTGATTTACTTTACAAATGAACTGCAGCTGATTTACTATAGAAATACATTGCTGGTGATTTACTATAGAAATACCTAACCAGTGATCTATATAAATGCACTGTAACTGATTTACTTTACAAATGAACTGCAGCTGATTTACTATAGAAATACATCGCTGGTGATTTACTATAGAAATACATAGCCATTGATTTTTTTATGCAAATGCATTGGAAGTGATTTACTACATAAATGAACTGTAGGTATTTGCTATAGAAATATATAGCCAATGTTTCACTATAGAAATACATAGTCAGTGATTTATTATGTAAATGCACAGTAATTGATTCACTACATAAATGAACTACAGGGATTTATTATAAAAATATATAGCCAGTGATTTACCACACAAATACATAAATGATGTACTATTATATAAGAAATACATAGCCAATGATATATCATGGAAAATACATAGCCAATGATATACTATGGAAATGCACTATAAGTAATTTACCATAGAAATGCATAGGATGTGATTTAGTATAGATACACATAGCAGGTTGTAAGCTATAAAGCTTATTTTAGAACTAATATACTGATTGACCCCACCTTCCCCAGGAGTCAGTGTCAAGCCGTTATGGTAAAAAACAAAAAGTTTACACATACAAGTTGAGAAATTTCACTCTAGTAAGAATTATACTCTGGAAATTTATAGAAAATAATCTATTCTTTTTCCTATTATGTGTTTGTGATCATATATATAATAAATTACAAAACATGTTGACTGATCTAAATAGAGAAAGTAAAAAAGTAGGCTTAAAGATGAACAGAACAAAGACAAAAGTAATATTCAATGATAAAGTCCCCCAAAAAATCATAAAGATAGAGGGAGAAGTTCTAGAAGAGGTTGACGACTACATCTATCTAGGACAGGTAATAAAGAGACCATGAAAGCGAAATAAAATGATGCATAACGATAGGTTGGAAAGCATTCGGTATGAATAGACATTATGAAGAGCACCTTTGCTAATGTGCTTAAAGCATAAAATATACAATGGATGCATAATACCAGCTATGACTTACGGATGCGAAACATGTAAATTAACAAAACGAACTGAGAACCAACTTAGAATCGCACAGAGAGCCATGGAAAGAGCAATGCTAGATATAGAAAAAGATCAACATGGATCAGAGGGAGGACTAGAGTGAAAGATATTATACAAATAATTAAACAACAAAAATGGAGATGGGCCGGTCACCTAGCAAAAAGAGACAATAGATGGCGCAAAAGACTAACCAATTGGTGCATATGGGAGAGTAAACGCAGTAGGAAAAGACCAGACAGAAGATGGAGGGACGCGATAGAAAAGTTTGCTGGTAGGACATGGCAGGGGTTAGCACAATCAAGATTATCATGGAAAGGCCTTTGTCCAGCAGTGGACTTGTAATGGCTGATGATGAGATATATATATATGTGTGTGTGTGTGTGTGTGTGTGTACTGTATTTCCCGGCATATAAGACACGCTTTTTGTCTCGTGAAGCGAACACTTTATCAGTTGTTTACTAACGTTACTGCGCTATGCAAATAATGTAAACAGCCAGCCACTGTGGAGGGGTTAATATAGATTTGAATAGATAAGAACATTAAAATAACCCGATAGTGTGGAGGGCTATGACGAGCAGGGGAAAGGAGGGGGTCTTATTTTATTTTTTTGAGAATATGCCTGCAAGAATTGAGGTGCGTCTTATATGATGGGAATTACAGTAATTACTGTTATTATTACCATAGTAATATATTTAATAAATATATCTCTGTGTATATGTATGTTAATATAGGTGATAAGTATATGAGATTATATGTATGTGTGTGCATATGCATATTTGTAATTAAGCATACATGTAATATGTATCTCTAAGTGTGTATATAATCATATGTGATATATATATATATATGTGTGTGTGTGTGTAAGTAAGTAATCATATACAGGAATACCTTGATTAGTGCAGGTTTTGATGTAGTACGGTTACGGTATTGCTGTACAAATTAATGTAACCATGTATAAGCTGAAAAGATAAACACATTCAATTATAATAAGACCTTGAACAGTGCAGTTTTGAACCGTACGGAAATTTAGGAGTGAATTAACTGCACTATTCAAGGTATACCTGTATATTATAAATAAGAGTTTTTATATAATATATACATACACAAATATTTATAATTGTTGCATGCAGTTTGAACATAATCTCAACGAAGTCTATTGTATCCACTGAAAAATGGCTTATGAGATTAATCCGACTATACTAGTAATGAAATGTTGTGTAAACAGTGCTCAAACGTCTTAAATCCAATGTTAATCTCTTTCTTTATTAATCTTTAAATCCCTTGATTAGCAATAAGCCTGCCACAGTGATAGACTTTAAGTACTGTACCACAATCTTGGCCAAGTCGGTACTCCAGTGAAAAGAAGTATTTATGACCATCTGCGGATTGTGTTGCCTTTCTGTGACTGGGGAGTTTTTGTAATTCTTTTATTTTTTCAATCTCAGTTGTGTCTAAGATCTATTTTTTAGTACGAGAAAGGATTATTGAATTTTTTGTAACCGATATCTTTTTTAAGGTTACTTTTGAAAGAATTTATATTCTCCGATGTGACGGAGTTTGTTCCACAGAATGGTCACTCTTGGTATCCATGGAGTACCCCCTTGGCTCAGAACTAATATGCACTTTACCAAATCATTAAAAATTATTTTTTAAGTGTTTAAGATTATACACATACAATGATTTTTATCTATTAGGCCAGAGGTTCTCAACCAGGAGGGAATTCCTCCCGTCCCACCGAGGGAATTTTAGTGTTTCAGGGGAGGATTTGGGACCACAGATTGGCAGGTTCAAATGGTTGGAATATTGATCTTTTGGCAATGCTAGTAGAGTTAAATTACTTTTCCTTCTTAAATAAATATGTGCTAATATAGAAAAAAATAAAAGATTTTCAATATTATATGCATATTATTCAAAATGCATCTTTTGTATCAGACAACCTTGGAAGGTAGGCATGACATTCTGAAATATGGAGAAAAGGGTGCCATGGGCAAAAAAAGGTTGAGAACCACTGTACTACTCCATTGTCCTGTAGGACAATTTTCATGAAAACATGTTGAAGATGCTATTTCTTTTCCCCTAAATAAATGTTGAAAATCTACCATGGATCCTATAGGCCAAAGGCTACTTTTTTCATAGGCCTATCCTAATCACAGAATAAGGTAATCTATGCTAGACAGTAAGCTGAACTCCAGTATATGACATCTGAATGAAGTGTATAAATTATACTCAGTATAAAATAGTCAATAAACAAACGCATTATATATAATAAAGATATACGTAATCACAAATATTAATTCCTGTATGCATTGAAATAGTGTGGAATTCGCACAAAAACAAAGCCATCAATTCGTGGTAACTGAATTGTGGAACTGAAGTATTGTAGAGTAGGTGAAGCTCTACCATGTGTACTTACTGGTAGGCTAGGTGTAAACTTACTGTGTCTCCGTATTGTAAGAGTAAAAGAGAAAAATGTAGACTATAAGTGGTCAAGAGGATCTACATGTCACTAAGCCACCAACAAAACATTTTGGTAAGGGAGGTGAAAGTGCTGAGACCATAATTTTATGCTTTTTCTTTTTTCTCAAAGTTGGGGTGCTTCCTTGAGGCCAGAGCAAATATGGTATTTCTTCTCAAAAAGAGCCATCACTGGCATTGAATAATTGTTGGGTTGTCATATATCAGTGATGGAGAGAGTGAGATTGGGATAGTAGGGGTTAATCCCAAAGAGATTAGCAAGTGGATTAAGATATTTAGTCAGTGTATTAATAAGTACAAATTAAATGGTGTCTACTTTTCAGATAATATTTTCACGGATGCGTATTAGTTCTGATTGACCTCTCGCTTATTGAAGATATGAAATCAAATGATGGATAATTTTTATATCTGACAGAATATGATAATTATAAAGACATTTATTAGTCGAGAACATATATTAGCCTGGAACCAGTGTGAACGACTGCTAAACGAGTGGTCTAAATCGTAAATATGAATAAAATAACGAGTTCTATGTGTGTGTGGGGGGGGGGAATCGAGCCTGCGTCCACCTTGAAAGCAACCTTATATGCAGGTCTGCTCTCTCGATTGAGCTAACAAAGTTCTCTTTTAATCCTACACTTTGCTGCTGCCTTTTGTATTGTATATATAATAAATACATTTGTAAATATATAATGTGGCTCAGCTGGTAGGAGAGCTGCCTAGTAATCACTAGGTCATGATTTCAAATCACAGTACTGAAATGTTAATTTTATATATCTATTTGGTTTAATGTGACAGGATAGACAAACAGTGAAGAGTTTACTCTCCTAAATGTGGTGAGGATTGTTCTTGTTACGGTGGGGGGGATAAAGTCAACTCCAACTTGGACAGGAGTTTGACAACAGCAAAGACAAGGAAACTGGTCCAAAAGAATCAATGTATAATAGTAACAACACCTTGTCTCAGAAATTCAGATAGAAAGAAGGCTGAAGAGTAGATCTGCTGAAACATTGTGATAAAAGCAAGAAAACTGGTCCAAAAGAAACAATGTATAATGTAACAACATCTTGTCTTGGGAACTCAGACAAACATTGTGAAATTTACCTGATCATTTGGATTTACAAATGTACAGCCAACTCACATTGGATCAAACACATTCACACAGATAGCCTTATGATATGAACCCCTCACCTTGCCATTAAGTTGCAAGCTGAGGTTCTCATACTAAAACCCGGTTTTAAAAAAAGAAGAAAGATTAACTTAACTCTCTGTTAGCCGACCCTCGTTATTATGAATAGGTAATAACTGTTCTGAATTGATTAGTAATTCAGGGTATAAGATTGTAAAGAAAACCAAAAAAACAAAATGTGAATTGTTTATCACAACCACTCATCTGCTGTCCTTTGAAAATTGTTAAGGTGATCCACGCAAGCAAATCAACCCTTTCCTCTAATTCATTTAAGTGCCCAGTAATTAATAGTTGGGGGAGCCGCTAAGTGATTGTATTTGAATCTTTAATAAGAGTTATTGTAATTGGAGACCAGTTATTTTCTTGTCTGGGCGTTTGTGCTGACAAGAGTGGGGAGAATTGCTGAACAAAAGATTGCTGGTTTGGAGAAAAGAGTGAAGATTTTCAAGTTGCATATTATGTGAAAACTAGCCTAGTACCCATCAGAAATGATGGGCTATTTTATGTATGGATCAACATTTCTGGCTAGGATCACAGTATCTGTGTGCTCTGCCTAGTACCCGTCAGAAATGATGGGCTATTTTATGTATGGATCAACATTTCTGGCTAGGATCAGAATATCTGTGTGCTCTACCTAGGATCAAAGTGTCACTCCCCAGCACTTCTACCTAGGATTACTATAGTATCTATGTTATATATATATAGTGACAAATTGACTTACCGGACAAATTAA
>VCCN01002007.1:3591834-3603352 GCA_006491835.1 Architeuthis dux
ATTATAAATACCACATCATAATAATTGATTATTATTATTATCCCGATGAGAATATATATAGAAATATCCTTCCATAAATACATATAGGAAAATATTTATGTGGTTGTATACATTCACATACACTAACACACTGAGAAAGAGAGAAAACATCCAATATAGATTGACGTTTAGTATATTCATCTTACAATCTCTTGCTTGTGAGTTTGTTCTTCACTAGGTGCTCCAAAAAAGCAGCCTTGTGCCAAACTTTAAAAATCTTATTTCACACTTCATGCTTTTTTAAAGAACTAAACTTTCTGCCTTTGTTCTCTCGGATTTCCATCTGAGTTCTCTCCCCTTGCTTTACCCGCATCTCATTTCACTGTTTTTCACTGCACACAAAAAGCATGCATATTATATTGTGCGTCTGCACCTTTTCACATTCCCTCTCCATCGTGGCTCTATGTCCAAATGTTCAGTGATCAGCATGGACTGTACTCGTCGTCTTCATTCCTTTTCTTCTTTCTTTAACCAACTGATCAAAAACTAAGTTGTCGGTAACCTAAATCTCCACACAGGTACCATCGTCTGCCCTACAGTCAACATGGACGATATATAATTGACAAGGGGAGGCTACTCTTGCTTTATCTTCCTCGTCAGACGTCCCTGCATGGCTACAGCATACACACACGCACACACAAAAGAAAACCCACACATGGCTGTGGTGGGAAGAAGGGCTTGGCCAGGACTGGTACATACACCTGAGAATGAAGAAAGGAAGGAAAAAACAAGAATGGTCCCATGATTATCTGAACTCTACAACATGGCACGACCCCACATTTTATTACTCACTCACATTGAACTGCATCTTTTCATGGACAAAGAAAAAAAAGAAAATTATTGACTTTACTGCTGACAACCATGGATACAATATTCATTCTCTCTGTTTCATCTTGACCATTGTGGATATGATCCAATTTTTTCAACCTCTTTCTTAGACCGATCATGCCTTTATCTGTCTATCTTTCAACCCAACCACCCGTTCATCTACTTTCTTTTTGTTTAATATATTGACTTATTAAGTTGAATTCGTGGATGAAGTATTTTCATTATTAATTTTTGACTCATTTTCTTGGTCATTGTTGTTTTTTATCATAATGTTTTAGGTTGAAAATTGCATCCATCTAGAACGTTGTGATAAAAAGCTAGAATATGATGAAGATTAGTCAAAAATTAATATTGATTTATGCTATAACTATACTAATTCTATGCATCTCAGTCCCCATTCAGCTTTTCATATTCCTCATTTAACCAACTCATTAACCAACCCATCGTTATATTTACTTACACCTATCTTCACTTATCTATCCTTGTCTTCATTTACTTACTCCTTGCTGGACATTGGAGAAAGATTCAACTGTTCATTCCTGCAATTTTAATTCTATATCTTGGTTGGCCTGGTGCCAATTTTTTGCCTTCAACAATTTCTTCTTTTTTTTTTTTGTATGAATTTCTGAGATTAGTAATTATTATTATACACTGATTTATTAAAACTGTTGTCCTCTTCTTGGTTGTTATGGTCACAATGTTTTGGCTGCTGAATTCTCCAGGCTTCTTTGGGTGTCTGTAGTATTCAGTAAGGTTTTTTGAATTTCAAACTGAACCCTTTATTCAATCCACAGGAATAGACTGTTCTCATTCCTCTGATAGTGCACAAACATTGTGTCTATAACAACTATGATGTGGACAACAGTTCGAATAAATCTGTGTATAATAAATATATTTTTCTCTGATATAAATCTAACTGAAACTATACCGACTGCTGGATTTTGGAATGAAAGAAAGAGTTCATTTTGTTTTTTGTTTTTTTAAAGGATTGAATTTCAATATTTTCATCTGAATTATTACACCACGTATAAAAAAACACATGCATTTAAAAGACATACAACTAGTGTGATATTGAACAAGTAATATTTTGGTAGAAATCTGTGTTTGATATATGAGTGCCAGTATTTTCTGTATGTATGGGTATAGCAGGTTTATGGTCAAGTTCTGCTGAAAGCACTGTTTCTTGTCAGATCATCAAAGTTAAGCAGTGTTGAGCCTGGTCAACACTTACCTGGGTGACTGCTTGGAGACATCATGTACTGTAAACAGCCCTAAGCAGAATAAATAAAATATATGGGTATAAGATAATGTTTAAAAAAATATTTTAGAGGTGCCTGTAACTTATATATGGATATAGTATTTTTGCCGATCTTATATTGTGCATATGTCTTACTTAAAAATTCTGAAACATTATTAATAGATTACACTTTGTATGTGGATGTTGAAAGGCTCTTTTTTCCACTGTCCTTTTAAAACTCGAATGGTCAGTCGCGTCTCTGGGTGCACAAGACTTGATTTGAAAAGATCATTAATTTGTCTCTTCTTTCCTCAAAGCAAGGGTGATTTAGATTGATTCTTTACTCATTTTTTTCTCTAGTAATCAAAACAGAAAAAATCAATTTGGGGGTGCTCAACTATATAGTGATGTGTGCTTGATTATATGACTGATATTGTTCCTATAAGTGAATTATAGGCAAAAGAAAAAGATGACAATATAGAGTTATGGGCTGATAAAGTGTGTATATATATTTATACAATTATGTAAATAAAAAAAGAGATTGATTTAGATTTAGCAAATATACTTACACTTCCTCAATGTTGAATGAATTGGGTGAAGTGAGAGATTTGTGTCAACCTGTGGTCAGTACTATTCTCCTCCTAAATTAAATATTACATAGTAAATTCACTATTTTCTTTAATTATTTTTTGTCTCTGTCAAGAGTGAACATTACTAAGAAAGACTGACAGGCTTCTGCCAGACTCTGGCTAGAAGGTATTTCCTTGAATTTGCTCAATAAAAGATTATTTGCAATGACAAAGTAACTTAAGAAAAAAATGGAAGCATCAGGAGAGAAATACAAATTACAAATTTTCCATCTTGCAGCTTAGATGATGCCTCAGCTATCTCCTCTGCCCCTACGAAAAAGAAAAGAAAATAGTTGGAACCAGACATTATACTTTTGGGGGCAAAGATTCTTCACTACAAGAAGTTACATCCCTCACATCTTAACTCATATAAAACTGAAATAATTCTAGGAATTTTAAAGTTGATAAATTTCATTCACCATTATAGAAATTATTTTACTTAATTTCATAGGATTAGTTAAATTTTATTTATCATATTATTATAAAAATTATTTTACTTAATTTTACAGGATTAGTTAAATTTTATTTATTATTATAGAAATTATTTTACTTAATTTCATAGGCTTAAATTTTATTTATCACTATATTATTATAAAAATTATTTTACTTAATTTTGCACCTCTTGTGTATATCTGACCTTTTGGATTTAGCTGTAACATTTATAAAATTTGTATATTTTGGATAAGGTGTTATTGAGATACAGGAAATTCTTTTCCCCCCTTCATTGGATCAATATCCTTATCTTTATTTTATTTTCTTGGCATTCAGAAAGGCATCTGACTTATTGTCTTCAGGCAATATGTAAGCAACTTGCTTTATGAACACAAAAAAAATGACATTTTATTGCATTTAATGTATCTTTTTGCCTCTATTCTGCTCTTTATTTCCAAATAAAGTTTCTAATATATCTGGTGATGTACACCCACACTTGCTCTGAGTTGAATATACTTTTTTCTACTTATAAAATCAACTTTATTCAATTGGTAAGAATGTTTCTAAAGCCATACCATTTGAACAATTTTACTCTGGATACATTTTTGTCAAACTTTGTGTGTGGACAATAGTGTCTGTAAACTAATCATGTAGTCCATTTAGCAAAACACTCTTTCTCTATTGTCTATAACTTTGAGAAGAGTCAATAACATACCAACTCTGGTAGGACAATTTAAATTCTTATTCCCATCTTCAATGTAGACACAATACGTTTTATTATTTCATTATTATTTCATGTTAAAAATTATGGAACAAGCTGTACTGCACACGTTACTGAAATAGAATAGAATAGAACTGAATAGAACCAAACTGTTGCAGTGTACGTTTAAATTTTCTGTTTGATACCTTTTGTTTTTGCTTTGCATCACCGCAGAAAGAGACCGAAAACAAGACTCTTTCATTATGGATATTACATTTTACACCTGAAGAGAGCTGTAGAATGAATCGTCCAAAACATTGTCTACATCGAAGATGATAAGAAGAGTTTAAATTGCTCTTGCTCTACATGTAAGAATTCCTGAAATACAACCCAGTTGTTTTCTAAGTAACAATGAAATGCAGACAATAACCTCTCTATATTCATTCTGTGGACATTTGTTAAGAAAAATGAACCTACCAAACTAGCAGAGATATCTTTCTTTTTTATTTTGTCATAGGTTCATTTTAGGACACTCTGCATATATAAGTTTGATAATATACACTCATGGGTTTATCGGCAACAGTATATTTATATGATTGTACTTGTACATATTTCAATGCTCTTCCCTTGTGAATATATGTGTATATATATGTATGTTTGCACATGTGACTGTGCATACTTGTAAATGTAGGTGTTTATTTACGTGTGTATATGCTTACATTATGTATATAGACCAGTATACAAATAGCCTATGTATGTATATGTGGTTTAAAATATGCTCACTTAATCCTGTGTAAATATAAAAATCTCAAGTATATAAAGGTGAGGGTGGACAATGTTTGAAGGATTATTCCATTTGCCTGCAATATGTATCGAGTCCAGTATAATTGTAATTTAAACACCACTAACCTTTCCTGTACATGTGTATAGCTCATGGATCTAAATCAGTGGTTTTGAAACTTTGAAAACTCAAGGACCCCTTCTATAAAGGAAATATTCTGGCGGACCTATATTTTTAGAGTTTTTAGACTGTAATCAACGAACTATAATAATAAACAGTTTCTGACCTTTAAAAATCATATTTATTCTAAATGGATTACATTTATTTGAATTCTAATATATGGTACAGGTCTGTGTACAATATGTTTTTCAATAGCTGTGCGATGGACGATGTTGTTTCGCTGTCACAAGATTCGCAATGTCTGGTATAGTGGGAACACTGCTGTGGCCCCCCGAGCATTATTTGTGGGACCCACAGGGATCCATGGACCCCACTTTCGAAACCACTGATCTACATGTTTAAATATATATCAAAAAAACTAATTTTTGTTAGTAACTTTATATAGATCAGTGGTTCTCAAGCTTTTTTCCCTGCAGACCACCTAATGGTCTCAAAAAATATATGTGGACCTGTAGAGAGTTTTAAGTTGATTAGGTGATTATAGTAAAAATAAGCCACCACAAGTTTTCAGAAACTACATTCATTTCAAAATGATTTTTCAGACATCTTACATGGGTGTCGCGGACCATACTTTGGGAACTGCTGATATAGATTATGCTAATCTTTGCTTATTCCGTACTATAATCGCCTAGCATAAAGAACAGTGAGTGTTTTCTGTATAAAAAAATATTAATATTAAGTGTTTTTTCAAGATTTTAAAAGTACATATAGATGAATTTATCGGGATAAAAACAAAGAACAAAACTTTGTATAAGATCAGTATTTATTTGTATTAGATGTATTTTTTAAAAATAATATTTTTTATTTCACTTCACTGAAAATTTAAAGTGTCTGTGTAGACGAAAAAATATATATTTGAAGATAACTGAATGTAGAAATGAATTAAAAATGTTATCTTTCTTTTTTTTAAAAAGATTTTTATGACTACTTTTGACTTTTATCTTAATTTTATTAGTTGCTTTTTATATTAATAATAATGATTTATAATACTTCATCTAATAAAAATAAAAAATAATGATTTATAATACTTCATCTAATAAAAATAAAAAATTATGATTTATAATACTTCATCTAATAAAGAATAATGATTTATAATACTTCCTCTAATAAAAATAAAAAAACAGAAAAAAGCTATCTTAGAATTTGTTTAAACCTAACCCAGTTTAGTGCACTATTTGACTTGAAATCTAGCCTTTTTTAGCCATCAAGGGGGATAACTTTTGGCAATCTTTATGCTAGTCAACTTTTGTACAGAATAAGCAAGGATTACCTAGATTATTTTTAAGTTTCAAAAGAAGAATAAATAAAAAAAATATATTGATTATATCTGTATCTTTTTAAGTATTTCGTGATTATTTGGGAAGGTGAAATTTGGTTGGTTTTCTTGTCTCTGATAGAAACCAGTTTTTGTGCAAAGATGCATAAATTAGTCTATATTATAACAATTCATAAAATCAGGGCTGGAATAAAACCACAAGGGGCCATACGCCACCTATTATTTTGGGGCCCACCGTCACAAATTTTTAAGAAAATGAAGACTTACTATTTAATAAATTCAAATTTCTAATTTTGAATGAATAAGAAATTGTTGAAGTAACAGACATTTTTAAAAATGTAATAGAAAGAAAAAAAAAGAAAAGATTTCAAGAGTTCATGATTAGACAATACAAATAATATAAGAAATATGCAATTAATTTCAAAGATAGAAATAACAGTTATTTATAAATGTTAAAATAAGGTGTCTCAAAGTATAAACTAAAAAGGGGTGATTTTACCTATAAAATAATATTTTTATTCACGTGCTAAATGTATTAAGTAATTATTTTATTTATGATTGATCTTTTTCCCAGTGGAATAATGATAAAGTTCTATATTGCTATTTATTTGTGGCCCCCTCAATATATTGAGCCCGTGGCATAGTTTGTGTATAGGCTAATCTGGCCATGCATAAAATAGTATTCCAAAACTAATTTTAAGCCCTGGTTGTGTATGCTGCAGTCACTTATGGGCTGATATCTTTTTCAAAAGGCATGAATCCAATTCTCCACGTGTCTAGTTACCAATTATAATAGGTTATTCTTCTATGACCTGAAACAACTAGCAATATTCGATCCATCATAGTCCACTTTTTTAGACCCCCCCTCTGCTTGCAGACCGTTTTTTTAATTTGTCCTTCTCATCCACTCATATTTCTTACTTGTAAATATTTTTCCACAAAAAAAAGAAAAAGAAAAAAAAATTCTAATCCCAAACATTTGTATTTTTTCTACTTTTGGAAAATGAACCAAATAAGATTCTGTTTCTGATTTAAAAAAAAGAATTATCCCACAGTTCACTTTCTTCATATTTTTCGTTTCGTTTTTTTTCTTTCTTCTTTTCATCTCATTTCAGTCAATCATTTTAAACATAATTTGTGGGATGGTTTTAAAGGGGAGATTATCTTTTTTTGAAGAAAAAAACATGACTAAATAAAACAAGTTCATTAATGCATTTTAGTTTTTATTTGGGAACTGGGGGTCGAGTCAGGTACTGCCACACTGAATGTTTGTCTTTATATACCCGTAAAGCCAATGGAACCAATTCTTTTTTCCATACCCTGTTTTTTTTGTTTTTTTTGCCGATTCCTCTTCTATCCAATAAAAAATTCTGTTACATAATGTTTGTCATTTGGGAAAGTTGTGCAAAATAAATAAAATTCTTGAAACATTCGATAAATTTATTGGAAATAAATCCTGTGTGTTCACTTGTTTGTTTTATATGCATGGACAAGAGAAAAAAAACCCCAAAAAGAAATGTGAATTCTCCCTCTTTTCCTGTTATACTTTTCTCTCTTTGTATATGTATGTATTGTCTATAACTTTGAGAAGAGTCATTTACATACCAACTTTTGTTCGGACAATCTAATCTCTTCTTCCCATCTTTGATGTTGGCAAAACGTTTCGGACGATTCATATTACGGCTTTCTTCAGGTGTAATATGTGATATCCGTAAGGAAAGGGTCTCTTTTTATCGGTCTCTTTCTCCGGTTTCCTTATGGATATTACATTCTGGAATGCTGGACAAAAAGAATTCTGATAATGCTGAATTGATCTCTTCCTTACTTTTAAAGATATCAACTCTTAAATTCATAAACTGCTTGTAATTGACAGTGGAAAGAGAGTCTCTTTTTATCGGTCTCTTTCTCTGGTTTCCTTATGGATATTACATTTTACACCTGAAGAAGGATGTAGAATGAATCGGCTGAAACATTGTGTCAACATCAAAGATGGGAAGAAGATATTAGATTGTCCGAACAAAAGTTGGTATGTGTATAGGAATGTTTTACATTTTATGTCTGTTTTGTTTTTTATGAAGATTCATGTTTGTTGAGGATATTTTTTATGTCTGTTGTTCTGTTTGTTATGAAGATTCATGTTTGTTGAGGATATTTCTTTTTAGAAATGTCCAGATTCAACCAAGGCAACTGACCTCCAAATGACCCATCAAGACATCCATCTACTTTACCTCTCTTCATTCCGTTCCATTTTATCTCTTATCCCCAGGAGAACGTGATTACATTGCCAATGAGTACCGAACTACAGGGCCCATGGTCACATTTAAGGACACCCCCACAGGCTCCCCCACACCCACACGACACATGCAGAAACCCCACGGAGGGAGTATTCTCAGTAAGCCTAAGAACACTGAAGCAAATGGTAGCGAGAAGTCAAAAATCCAAATTCTTACCCATAATGGCAGCGTGTCGTCTGATTCGGAGTAAGTTTGGCCCTTGCCAAAATCTTTGGGGTCTGCCTACCTTATTTTCCTCCTTCAACACCCCCTTTCGCTGGTGACAGGTTTCCTTCCACTAATCACTTACCTACCCTAGCAGTAAAACACTATTTTCTTTTATATTCACAATGTCAGTTAAAGAATGAATACAGTTCAAACAATTGTATAGTATAAAAGAAAACTCGAAGACCAAAAAAGGTTTTTAAAAAAGAAAAAGAAATAAGATGCTTGGTTTTCTAATGAGTTCACTCTTCACTCAGTGTTCCAAAACTTACAGTAAACTGAAATTAAATTCAGAATTAACTCTTAAATTCATGCAAAGAAAATAGAATGTCAATTTCAAGAGAAATAACTTCTGATTGAAATTATCTCCCTCTGACCATTTCGTGAATTTAAAATTTGTTTAAATTTAATTCACAAAAGAGTTCCACTATATTTTAGCTATTCATTAAAGAGTTCCACTGTCAATCACAAGCAGTTTATGAATTTAAGAGTTGATATCTTTAAAAGAAAGGAAGAAATCAATTCAACATTATCAGAATTCTTTTTGTCCAGCAATTCCAGATTATTTCGACAAGAAATAAAAGAATTAGTTTTACGGTTCGCTTTTGTCATTGTCAATAAAGATTTTGATAATAATAAACATCAAATCTGAGAAGACAACATGCCCGACTGTTAATACAATTAGGTCCCATCAAGAGTAGTATGCACACTTCTTCATGGAGTCTTTTAGAGAGAGTTTTAGGAGAGTAGAGAAGCCAACAAAGTGTAGGATTAAAAGACTCCTGTCTACCATGAGATCTTCGTTAGCTCAGTAAGTAGAGCAGAACCTACGTATATGGTTGCTTTCAGGGTGGACGCGGGTTTGATCCCCACACAGAGTTTGTTTCTTTATTCACATTTATGTCTTAGGCCGCTCGTTTAGTAGTTGCTCACACCGGTGCCGGGCAAATATAGATTCTCAACTAATAAATGTCATTATAATTATCATTAAACTTTATATAATGAGTGATTTCACAGATAAGATTTATTTTAACAAATTTATCAGCATAAGTCATATCATCTAATCTTTGTTGCTTTTTATTGCTCAGATCATTTTTTTTTTTATTGCATTCTACGATCATTAAGTAAGCAACATGGATCAGAAATAAAGAATTAGCCTCCAACAAGATTTGAACTCGCATCTCTTATCCTTGGAAGCCTGTTGGACAAGGACAGCACTTTACTGATTAGGCTACAAAAACCAACCAGCAGACATCATTCAAATTTAATCATATAGCTAAATTCTTCCTTTATTTCTGATGTAGTCGTAGAATGTAAAACATGACCTGAGTGTTGCACTAAGAGGCAACAAAAATTAGATGAGAGAAAAACTAGTCAAAAGTTAATAATACGATACAATATATGTAAGCTCAATAGGATTTTTTTAGTGGACTAAATGCTTAGATTTATGGATCTATTAAAGCACCACACTTATTATGGCTATCCACAAAACATTCCCATCACACTAATCCCCTTTCTTACCTAACCCTTGCCTCAACTGCTTCTACTAAAACAATCACTGGTGGCATTTTGGCCCTTCCCTACATGGTGTTGGGTGATTTTTCCACTTTCAATCTTGTTTTTTTAAAGACTTGACCCAATTTCAAACTTTGGGTTGTCAACACTACCATTTTATTTCTTAATGTTTATTCTTTTTTTGCAGCTTGTACGTTCTTTCACTGATTCAGTCTGAAAAAAAAATACATTTAACTAAATTTTCCTCTCTTGCGACAAAAGAAAATTTAAAATAATTAAAACTCAAATCATGCTGTTCTCTTGAAAGCAGAAAACCTAAAAGTTGCAATTGATAAATGCAAAACTTAACTAGAGAGAGTACAGAGGAGAGCCACCAAGACCATTTCGAGGCTGGGGGATATATCTTACACTGAAAAAATAAAACAACTTAATCTAGAGACCCTGGAATACAGAAGTCTATAAGAAAATGCTGACTTCATCTATCTGCAGTAAAACCAGAGGACACAGCCATAAACTACAAATACAGACCTCCACTATTAGTTTAATCCCAGCTCAACTACACTGAAGCTGGCTTAATGACGCAATTAACTGCTGTCAAAAAAGAAAAGCCTATTTCAAGTACATTCAACCTTGTATTCATTACGGAATAATTCAGCTTATTTTCAGGGGAGGTAATTCATACTAACCTAAAAAATATAACGAGACTTTATAGAATTACTTCCCTCTTAATATAAGACAAACTATTCCGTCTAAGCACACAGGATTTAAGTCTTACCTTTATCAATTTTAACTTTTAGGTCTTCTGCATGATATGATTTTATTTTTATTTCTTTTGACAAACAATTTCAACTTAGTAAAAGAATTCCCAATTTTCATTCTATTGGGTCAAAAGGAAAATTGATTTAGCCTGATGCCAGCGCGCAATTTACAACAGGGTTGTCTCCCTTGCACACTGCACAAGCAAACCAAAGAACAACATGGCAACCAATTGATTTTTCTTTCTTTTTTCTTCTTCTTTGTTTTCTCCAGGGTTTAGCAGATAATCGAATTTTAATTTCGGGTAAGGAAAAGAAAGCTATGTTTCACCTCGTTACCCGAAACCCAACATTATTGTCATCACTTTTTCACATCCAACCCTTTCCCTTACATTTTGTTAGCAACAACTTGGATATTGTGTACACAAAATACATTTTCATTATCTTCAAATTTGGACTTTTAAATATCTATTTCAGGTAGCTTTTTTCCTTGCTCTTTTAATGGAGAACAAATAAGGGAGATAACCAAAAACGGTTCCTAAACGTTCCTATGTATAATATACATTGGATTCCGCTTAAAAGGACCATCAGTTATTAAGACTAGCTGCACAATAGAACCAATTTTGTAAGAACCGATTCAAACATGTA
>VCCN01002007.1:3652083-3662310 GCA_006491835.1 Architeuthis dux
AGCCTTCCCCTAGGTCCATTGAGTATGCATGCCAAATTTGGTCAGGCCACACCCATATTTAGGCGGTTTCTATAGTGGGACAGAAACACTTAGACACCACCAAATTACATCTATATATAGATATAGATATGAAATCAAATGAATCATGATTACTCAACAACTGTCCCTTGTACAAGGTTGACAGTTATATTAGTCAGCACACAAGGCAATGCAGTGTCGAGTTTGAAGTTGTTTGGATCAGTTCAAGAAATTAAATAAATAAATTACAGATCTTTCTTCATAGTTTCTATAAATTATCTCCCTTGACTTCTGCTCTTTAGAATTATCTAAATTTAGATATAAAATATCTAAATTAGCAAAACTGAAGAGAACTGAAATACTTTGAAGCTGTAGTTGTGTACGACGGATGGAAACAACCACAGTAGGACTCTATAGGTTGACTTTACTAACCTAATATTGTCCTGCATGAGATACATACATTTTCTGCCAATATCAATGCTAATTACTCTTCTCTTTCTTGAAATTGAAAGACTTGATGTAATCAATATAGATAATAGATTAAAAAAATATTTTAGAAATGCAAGACACCAATGAAAAACACTTTCTTCAGAAATTCCACAAGCCGGCTGGTCACACACAACTGCACAACAAGAGATGCACGACCTGGCATTCGATAATAATTCCTCAATAAAAGGGAAATCCAAAACTTCCTCTTTCCTGCTCCTCCTCACATCAAGCTAAAAGACTGCCGAGGCAGCTTTTAAGCGAGTATGCGAGAACCTTCGTTATTTCACTTTTGCTTATTCTAAGGCTTACAAGTTGGTATGATTATACTCACCAGTTCTGAAAATGATGTCCTTTGATGTTTTTGTACACCATTGGCATCTCCCACGGAAATCATAGCAGAAGCAATTCCCAACATTCCATTGGAAAGCATCAATTGGCTGGATCTGGAATCAATCAAACAAACCATGAACAAAAAAATGAAATTCAAATTTCTTAAGATATTAGCACAAAGGCGTATAAGAGGACGGGGTGGGGGCAAAAGCCTTATAAACAGTAGTTCACCTTTCTGACAAATCTCACTAAATATTGGAGGGGGCCCCCTCAAGGAGTCAAGCCATCCAAATCTCTAGCTACGCCTCTGTATTGGCAATTGTTTTAGCCCTGAGCGGTTATAGAAGAGGGAGTTTATAAATTTTCTCAAGAGCCAGAAGATGGGTCAATTATTCTCGAATGCAAGTAAGCAGAACTGGCGCTGTGGGATGAACCAAATGTCCGGCTAAGGTACCTAACACGACGCCCATGAGATCCCTGAAAAGGTGTCGGTCGTTATAGACAGCAGGATTGTGGCCACGGAAGTCGGAATCCGCTAAGGGGTATATAACAACTCACCTGCTGAATCGACTGGTCCCGAAAACGGGAATTTCAGTCATTGCAGTTTTATGGCTAACCCAATAAGGTTTGTTTTATTGTGATTCATAGCAACTCAGTTCTATCAGTGAGTCAGGGCTTTTATCTTGGGATGGATAACTATTACTCTTCACCAGTTAATGGGTTAATTTTTTATGAACATTCCAGAACAAAGAAAATAAAACAGGTCTGGTTAGTCACTCAATAGAAACAGTCATGTGTCCAACATCCTTTGGCAGCATGCCGTGTTGGGGGTGATCAACGAATAAGTTACTTCTCACGTTTTGTTGGGCAGTGATCACTACAAAAGTCTGAATTTAAAAAAAAAAAAAAAAAAAAAAGCGTGAACACTGCCAGACACAAACTAAGGCACCAATTTAGCATAAACTAACATTGTAAATTGAACCCCCCCTCTAAAAACCTATGGGGGGGGGGTTAAAAAAAAACATGAAACATTTTTATATATAATGAGTAAATGTTTGATTTTTCAGCCCTCTAGTTCCATTGCTGCAGACTGTACGATCCATACATAGATAGGTTTCTTCAGTTTTTAAGCGGGTCTGGCTATGTTGACAGTTATGGTGACAGTTTTGTGAAAAAATAGTCTTGATTATAAGAAACATTTGAAAAACTTTTATATTCACTAAACTCAATTTTTTGGATCTAAGTTTGAATGAAGAATCCATGAAATTTATTTCTAATTATTTGTAGTAAGAATTTGCCACTTCAATGATCGAAACTCTTGCATTTGCGTACCTGGATGTGCTCATGATCACAGTACATCCGGGATACTGACGCTTCACTCTTGCCACATACGGGTCTTTCCCCTGCTGTTCTGGCAGATAAAAAGGAGAAGCGATGGTTGAACGGAGAGTTGCTTTGGGACTTGTATGACATTGTTGTCAGTCTGAGGAGCTCAACAAGTCTTGATCTAAGCGAACCGGTGAATGTCTAGGAGGTATCCCGTCAGAGTTTTCGTTCCGGCGTTGGAGCATTTTACGTGCTATTCACACCAAACTGTGTCAGTGTTTTCCCAACCCCTCTTCAAATCAACATTATTAATTTCAATTTATTTATTGAAAAGGAACTGCATAACGTTGCTATCAATTCTTTTTTAGTCTTTAATCAAAAGTGTGGGAAGGAAAAGATCTAAAAAGCACCAAACAATATTGTGTCAATCACTTAAACTTTATTCTGGTATTTATGTTAATAAAATGTAATCATAAATTTTGGGTTACGGCACATTCATAGCAGGGAATTTCATAGTGGAAATGGCTATTTCCTAGTCACTGTTTATAGCAAAAATTTTTGAAAAATAGTTTGTTTTTTTTCTCCATAAATACGTAGTTTTAATTTAAAAAAGTTTCAATTAAAGATAATATTAGTAAATGTTGCCAGTATAAATGTTTTTAAGGTCTCATAATCTTGTTTTTAGTTTAGTTATGAAAGTTGGTATGTTTTATTTTTCGAAATTGTATGAATACAAATAGCAGCAAAAATATTGATACTATTGAAGAAAAAATAAAATGACTGAAAAGTTTTTATTTTTATTATGTAGAATAGTAAAGTAAATTTAAAGTTAAGTATATATTTTTAATCATTGTTTTTAAAACGTGTTTTTTCGGATCTCAGATTATTAACAAACAAAAAAAAAAATTAGATTTAATTTTTACGGTTTTTTTTCAATGATAATTATTACACAACTTTATTTAAAAAGATTTTATTTTACTTATTGCCCTCAAAAGCTTTGAATAACATTGTAAAAATTAACGACATCAGATGAAAATAATTTCATCCTGCTTACTTTGATAACATGACAAACAACATGCTAAGTTTGATATTTTAGCGACAGCAGATGAAGCTGAGTTTTATCATTTCATTTTGTCTATAAAAAGTGGCTAGGAAATAGCCATTTCCACTATGAAATTCCCTGCTATGAATTTACCAGCTATGAATGTGCATATAATACTTACCTCAAATTTGTATTGACCATTACATTTCAACTTGTAAGTTATGTGATGCTGAAAATAAAAAACAGTTTTGGTTAGTCACTAAATAGAAACCATCATGTTACCAACAACCTTTGGTAGCATGCCGTGTTGGGGGTGATCAATCAAAACAATTGGAAAAAGGGGTGATCAATGAATAAATTACTTGGCTCGCCTATTGTTGGGCAACGTCTGAATTTTCAAAAAGCAAGCATGAATGCTGCCAGTCATGAACTAAGGGACCAATTAGGGAAAAAAGAAGTTTTTCTAGAGTAAGTAGAGTAAAATGTTCAGATTTTCAGCTCTATTGGTGTATGCACGTCACAGATAGCCAGATTCAGTTGAAAACTGAAGAAACCTATGGTGACAGTTTTGGTTGACGATTTCAAATATAGCTTATTACTAGCAGAAGCAGAATATGAAATATAAACTAAAATGAGTAGAAGTATGAATTTCTATGACTAGTTCATTCAGGTTTTTGTTGCTTTGGATATAAAAAGCAAAAAACGGAAGTGTGGAGTGGCAGGGTTTATCGGCACAGAAATTGGTGCACAGAGTTTGAGTTTCAGTCAAAGCTGCTTATGCTTATTGCACACTAATGCCCTTGGGAAAAGCATGAATCCACTTCTCTCTCCTGCTATGGGTAAATAGCAGGGTAGTTGGAGCCCTTTAGCCCTGTAAGGCAGTCCAACTAAAACAGGGGTTGAGAGCCATTTTTAGCTAAAAATAATAATTATTGAGCTGCATAATTTATTATAAACAAAATATACATACAAAAAAATATAAATTTTGCTAACTTTTTTTTTTTTTTTTTTTTTTTTTTTTTTTGGAGATTCAAAGCAAAAAATTACATTATCTGAAATTGCTCTAATGTCCGAGTCAGAAGTCGTCACTTTTATTTTAATACAATAATTTATTTGTTTCCAGAGAACCTAAGAGCCACAGGTAGCTGACCTCTGAACTAAAAGAACTAAATCTGAAAAAGAAAAACCTACACTTGGTAATTGGCATTGCTGGTCCCAAGCCCAGTTGAGAAATGGGGTGGGTGGAGCATCGGGCCAGCACCTTGACCCCGTAAAAACCTACATGCACCCCATATATATATATATATAAACATTTATTAGTTGAGAAGCTATATTTGCTCTCTCGTACTTTCTATTTTTTTTTTTCATCTCGAGAATTGATATCTTTCTTTTCTTCTGAATGCTATAAACCTATTCAAATTTGGTCTGAACGAAAAACTTTTTAGCATTCAGAGACCTGTTGACTTTCGTCGGAGTCAATAATATAACTATTATTTGTTATTGAGTATAGATTACTTTTTTAAAATTACAGTCCTTTCTATCATGAAACATTTTTGATGGGTAGGGATTTTTTTTCCTTTCAGTTTTTCTTAACATATATTTCCTAAGAGAAAACTAAGAAGTAGGAACTGATTTTTAAAAAATCAAATTACCGTAGCGATTTGTTTTTGTTCCAAGGTTTTACCATCTTTACTCAAAGACACATTAAAGTGGGTGAACTTTGTCATTGGAGGTGGACGATCAAATTTAATGGTGATTCTTTCGTCATCAGGCGAAGACCATTTCAAATCTGGAGTCCAAGCTGTAGAATCGAAGAAAATAATAAGACAATGATACACTGGGAACTGTGATTCAAATCTTGAAATAGAACAAATTTTATTAACATGCATTTCAATTTTGAAGGCAGTCCCAACTCTTAAAAGTAAGCCAGTTTTTCTAAAACTGTCAATTTTAACAACTTGTAGTCAAAAGACTGCGATTTTATTGCAGACAAAAATATGACACAGGAATATTCAATTTCTGCTTTTCTTTTCAAAATAACTCTTTGATTATAAAAAAACAAGAAGGAAAAGGTTTCAGAGTGTAAATTAGCACCCTGCTCTTAAAGTGAAAAGAGAATTTCACAATTCCTTCAATAAGTTTTTAAAACTGTACTAAAAAGCAAGTCTGCTCTTTCCAATGGTATAAAAAAAAAAAAAAGACAAAAAAAAAGGTCATCAAACTTGAAAACATTAGAATGAATTTTTTAATTTTTATTAAATTCGACTAGTTTTTTTTAGTTGTATTTATACAACTTATTAATTTGGGCCACTGTTTCTATGGCAACGAATAACAGCACAATTGGAAATAAAGAGTAAGCCTTTGGTGAGAATCGAACTCACACCCTCATTGCCAGAGGGAGACTAGTTTACTAGCTGCTTTTTACCAATCAGCCACAAAGACTATGGATTAGCAGAAGCTGATTCACACTTATAAACTCACTCCCTACAACAGACTCTCTGCGCCATATTTATGTTGTTTTACATATTATTGGATGAAGTATTGTAATACACATCCAATAATAATAAAGATTGATTTACCGAATTAATAAGTTGTATTAACTACTAAAATTAGGATGAAAGTAAAAACTAGTCAAATGTATTACAATACTTCATCCAATAATAATAAAGATTGATTAAAGAAGTTATTGTACACAACTTATATGGAAATAGAAACAAAAAATACTTACAGTCAGGATAGCAGGACTTCTTCTGCAAAAAGAAAAAAGAAAAGGAGATTTTAGAAAAATTTTTCAACAATTTTATTTAATGAATAATAAAAAAAAAACAATTTACTATTCAAATGGTTCTTTGGACGATTGAACTCCTTAAAAAAAAAAAAAAAAAAAAACATTTTCAAACTGGTTGTATTTTTCATTCTGTATTTTAGGTTTGCATCATAAATAAAAAAATTACCAGCATAATTTGGATTAGAGAGGGAATGGTCAAGCAGAGACAAATATTGCTACACCTTCTACTAAACTATGTAAACCCACGCTCATCACAAAAGATGAGCCGGGAAACAATTCATGGTATCTACTGACCAATATAAGGTACATAAACCTATAAAAATTTGAAAACATACTGGCTAAAATAAATAAACAGGTTTGGTTAGTTATTCAATAGAAACTGTCACGTGACCAACGTCTTTTGGCAGCATTCTGTGTTGGGGGTGATCAATGAAAAACATTTAAAATGGGGTGATCAATGAATAAGTTACTTCTCTCCCCTTTGAAAATTCTGACTTTTTAGTGATGCAACCAAACAACAAGCATGAATGTTGCCGGACACAAACTAAGGGACCAGTTTAGCATAAACTTACATTGCAAATTGAACCCCCCCCCCTAGAAACGTGGAAAATAAAACAGAAATAAAAAGACATTGTAAATTGAAGACCTATTTAGGGGGATGAATTTAAAAAAAGTAAATGTTAAAATATTCAGCCCTCTAGCTCCATTGGTACGGCATGTAAGCATCATACATACAACCAGCCAGACTAACTTAAAAACTGAAGAAACCTATGTTGTCAGTTTATGGTTAACGGTTTCTAATAATATTACTACTACATGTCTATTGTAACTATGTCTTTATCAGCGACAAGTCTGTCTTTATTATTCAACTTCTTATCAACACTTCATCGCAACTTCAGGATGTGACATAGCGCTTCCCCAGGATCTTTTGAAGAGTAATTAAAAGACCACGGAAGTTGAAACTCAAGTGAAGTAGCCACAAAGTAGTTGGTTCTTTAATTTCCTGTTATACTTTCAAGACCTTATTCATGCCACAGCTCGAATTCAGGACATTTGGTCTCTAAACAGAAAAAGAAATGTCAGAGCAATGATACTAAGTATGTAATGAAGTTGTTTTCTATAGTTTTGAGAAGGGTCATAAACATTCAAATAGTTCTTTGGACGATTGAACTCTTTGTTGTTTGTGTTGTTAACACAACTTTCGCCTGAACCATTCTTTGGCCTTCTTCAGATGTAAAATCCAAATGTGATGGGGGAAAACAGAATTTTTTTAATTTCAAAGGATTTAACCCTTATAACAAAGAAACACATGAATCCTACATTATAAGGGTTACCTCCTTTGAAATTAAAAAACTTCTGTTTACCCCATCACATATTACACCTGAAGATGGCCAAAGAATGGATTGGCTGAAAAGCTGTGTTAACAACAACAACGAGTTCAATCATCCAAAGAACTATTTGAATGTAATGAAATATTTATTAAAATTACTTACCAAATTTTAAAGAAAGAAAAAAAGACAGGTCTGGTTAGTCACTCAATAGAAACCATTGTGACCAACATCTTTTGGCAGCATGCCATATTGGGGGTGATCAATTAAAAAATTGGAAAAAGGGGTGATCAATGAATAAGTTACTTCTCTCGCCTTTTGTTAGGTGGGCAGCGATCACTAAAAAAAGGTCCAAATTTTTTAAAAAAGTGTGAATCCTGCCAGACACAAACTAAGGGAACAATTTAGCAAAAACTTACCTTGTAAATTGAACCTCCCACTAAAAATCTATCTTTTTCTAGACATAATAAGCAGTAAATGTTGACATTTTCAGCTCTCTGGCTCTATTGGTGCGACCTGCATGTGTGACATAGGTTTCTTCAGTTTTCAAGTGACTCTGGCTGGCTATGTTGACAGTTTCTAATAACATTAGAATTAACTAATATAAGATATCTCCTAGCATGGACAGTTGAATAAGAACATTCTACCCCCCCGTGGATTGAATAAAGGATTCAGTTCGAAATCCTGAGAATGTTACTGAATATGACAGGCAGCTGGAGAAGGCCGGAGGGTACAACGGCTGAAACGTGACTATAACAACCGAGATGAGGACAACAGTTTGAATGAATCAGTGTATAATGATGATAATTCCTCATCTCAGAAATACAGTGTATAATAGTGAGTTGTGTTTTTCTACTATTATTACAACAGAAGACCATTGGATGCTATCAAACCAGTTCATTATATTTAGCGCAATAAGCTCAGTTTATTTTATACTGCTTTTCATGAAGGATCCAGCATGATAATCTTATGATCTACTAGGTCATGGGATTATTTGATTTTGATAATACCTCTAATAAGGAACCTTTAATTTTGATGACTTTTATGAAATAAGTTTAAATTCCCAAATTAAAATATCTATCATTGGTATGTCCAATTGGTTTACCTCACAAAAAAGCATATATATATATATATCATCATCATCAGCTGTTATAAGTCCACTGCTGGACAAAGGCCTTTCCCATCTCCTTCCATGACGACCTAGATTGTGCTAAACTCTGCCATGTCCGACTCGCAAACTTTTCTATCTCGTCTCTCCATCTTGTGTCTGGTCTTTTCCTACTGTGTTTACTGTTCAATGAGCACCAATCGATTAGTCTTTTCCCCCATCTATTGTCATCTCTTCTTGCTAGGTGACCAGCCCATCTCCATTTTTGCTGCTTTATTATTTGTATAATATCCCTCACTCTAGTCTTCCCTCTGATCCATGTTGATCTTTTTCTATCTCTTAGAGTTATATCTAGTATTGCTCTTTCCATGGCTCTCTGTGTTATTCCGAGTCGGTTTTCAGCTATATATTTGGTGGTTATTATCCACTCTGCTGTAAGTTTGACAAGAGTCACTTATAATATAGAAGAGATAACAATCTGGGTTATCTTACTAAAATCATCAATATAAAGCACAAAATATGGAGAGGAAAAAAAGGGATGGTGATAATGGTAGCCGAAACAGCTAGAAAGAACATAGCATAAGTGTTAGAAAAATGGGGGAAGGTTGGGACAGTACAAACCACAGCACTGATGTGAGGCTGCTGAGAGGAGGGCTGGAGACCCGAGGAAACTTACTGTCACTCAGCCTTCAGCGATGACCACCTGACATCTGGTGAGAATGTGCAAACCGCAGCATGACTGTGGGATAGCTGAAAGAAGGGCTGGGGATCTGAGGAGACTTGATGTCACTCAGTCTCCAGCAATGACCACCAGACATCTGGTATGAACATGCAGCCGTATGAATAATAATAATAATAATTACCCAAGCAAGGGAATATAACCAACTAGTTATACAATTTATTGATCACATTAACTTGTCATGGGAGACCTGAGTCAGTTCGTTCAATACAACTGATCAAAACTGGTTTGACTATTAAAATGCTTGAATCATGTGAGGGGACTGAGGCAGCAAGGAGAAAAAAAAATTATATCTATCACATGATAAGCTTTTTCTACCCATAAAAACAAAAGTGTTAGTCATTCAATTATGGAAAATAGTTCCAAAAACATCCATTTGATAAGGTTCCAAAATGGTGTCAATGAATTTCTTGAGTCATAGGGATATTCATAAAAAGTCTTAATTGACTTTTTGCTCACTGTTTGAAAATTACTTAAGCTCTTCTTTATATCGAGCTACAGTGGACACAAAAGATAGAACTATTTTTTCCTTTTTTCTACTGACTTTGTTCTTGTTTCTGTATTCAAAACAGGTCTGTTTAGTCACTCAATAGAAACAGTCACGTGACCAACGTCTTTTGGAAGCATGCTGTGTTGGGGGGGTGATCAATTAAATAATTGGAAAACGGGGTGATCAATAAATAAGTTACTTCTCTCGCCTTTAGTTGGACAGTGATCACTAAAAACAGTCTGAATTTCCAGACACAAACTAAGGGACCCGTTTAGCATAAATTTACATTGCAAATTGAACCTAAAAACCTGTTGGGAGTGGGGTGTTCAAAAAAAAAAAAAAAGTTTTGTCTAGGTATAATAAGGAGTAAACGTTCAAATTTTCAGCCTTCTAGCTCCATTGGTGCGGTCTGTATGCACGATACATACATACATAATAAATAGCCAGACCAACTCAAAAACTATGTTGACAGTTTTCGTTGGTTTCTAATAACAAAACTTTTTACAATATTCTGAAATGAAGAACCTAAATAAATTTCTCTACCTAATTTTCTTCAGGTTGAATCTATA
>VCCN01002007.1:4402323-4415022 GCA_006491835.1 Architeuthis dux
TCTTCTTCTTCTTCTTCTTCTTCTTCTTCTTCTTCTGCTTAACCACAACAACGACTATTGGTGGGGGGGGGGAGTCAGTCAAGATAAACAGAGGCTTAAGACAATTCTTGGAAGTCGGCCGAAAGAGTCAATTTGACACAGACAGACGCAACCGAGTTGAGGTAGCAGAAGTGGTGAGGATTGGGGAGAGAGTAAAGCTTCGTTGATACTTTGGCGTTCGATCAATAGGACATTGCGAAGAACGAGGGAAGGAAGGGAGGGTAGGAAGGAATGGAGAGGGGGGAAGGAAGGAAGGAGAGAAGGAGGGAATGGGAGAAAAAGTGATTAGGATATTGCGAAGAACGAAGGAAAGAAGGGGGGAGGAAGGAAGGGAGGGAGAGGAGTAGGAAAGAAAGGAAGGAAAGAGAGAAGGAGGAAAGAAAGGAAGGAATGGAGAGCGGGAGGGAAGGATGGGAGGAAGGAAGGAGAGAAGGAAGGAATGAGAGAAAAAGTGATTAAGACATTGCGATGAACGAGGGAAGGAAGGGAGGGAGGAAGGAAAAACAGAAAGAAAAGATGGAGGGGGAGAGAATGAAAGAAAGAAGGAAGAAAGAGAAGAAAAAAGGGGAGAAGGAAGGAATGAGAGAAGAGGTGAATAGGGCATTGCAAAGAAGGAAGAAGGAAAGAGAGAAAAAGGGAAAGAACGAACTAACGAAGGGGGTGGAGAAAGCAAAGTAAAATGAGAGAGAGGGACAAGAAAAAAAAGAAGAGTGATAAAAAAAGGAAATAAAAATCAGCGGTGGTGGGTGGGGCTGAATGAAACAAAGACGAAAGAGAAGCGAATGAGAAAGAAAGAAAAAAACTGAAAAACACATGCGTCAAGGAAATATTATAAGCCTGGGAGATTAAAGAACAAAACAGACAGAAAGGAAAAAAGAAAGAAAGAAAGAAAGAAAGAAGAGAAAGGAAAAAAGAAAGAAAGGAAAGAAAGAGAAACGAAAGAAAGAAGAGAAAGGTAAAAAGAAAGAAAGGAAAGAAAGAAAGAAGAGAAAGGAAAGAAACGAAAGAAAAGAAGGAAAGAAAGAAAGAAGTGAAAGGAAAAAAGAAAGAAGAGAAAGGAAAGAAAGAAGAGAAAGAAAGGAAAGAAAGAAAGATGAGAAAAGAAAAAAGAAAGAAGAGAAAGGAAAGAAGGAAAGAAAGAAACAAGAGAAAGGTAAGAAAACAGCAATAAAAAATGAGAGGAAAAAGGCAGGAATGAAAAAAGAATGCATGAAGAAAGAAATATAAGAACGAAAGAAAGGAATTAAAAAGAAAGAACGAAATAAAGAAAAGGGAAAGAAAAAAGAAAGAAAGGCATGAATAAAGAAAAAAAGACAGACATGAAAAGACATCAGGAATGAAAAAAGAAAGAAAGAAGGTAAGAAAAAGACAGGAAAAACGAAGGCATTTTTCAAACATTTTAACCCATTGCCTTCAGATGACGTGAAAGTCCCAAAGTGTCCAGAAAGTGTTCGAACCGTTGTTCGTTGACCACGGCTGCCAATAATTCTCCATCACTAAGAACAAGTTTGGGTCTCCCTCGAGGTTTAGTATTGGTATCCATATTTCAAGACTTCAACGTATTGAACCAACGCTGAACAGTTCGCACTGTAGTAGTGTTCACACCAAATACTTTGTTAACGTTATCAGCAGTATTGTCCTAATTTGTACTTGAACCTAATCTAACTTCTTGGGTAGACACTAGTGCTGGTAAAAACGAATTATATCCCTACATTGAATCTGAAAAAAAGAATACAATTACATTAGTAAATCTTTCACTTTTAGCATTACTCTTTACTAGGCCAGTGCCCTTTCCAAAGGTGCATGTTTGTTAGGGCCCGGACTTTATGCTGTGTGAAGCAGCCTGCCATAATTGTCATGTAAAATAATTTACCATCCGTTGTACGAAACTACGACTTCGAAGTATTTCGGTTACTTCTCTTCAGTGTTGCCAATTTAGATATTCTATATCTAAACTTAGATAATTCTAAAGAGCTGAATTCAAGGGAGATTCTATACAGGAACTAAGAAGAAAGATGTATAATCTTTGATATTATTTATTTTTATTAGATTTCTCGTGAACCACTGATCCCAAAATCTTCAAAATGGAAAAGGTATATCTATCGATCTGCCTTTTGTGCTGATTAATATATCTATCGAATGTCAACTTCGTGAAATTTCAAGTTGTTGAGTACATACACACAGAGAGATTTCTTCAATCGTAGTTAGATGATGTAAAAAAATGTAATGAGCAACAACATAATACTTAGACTAGCACAAGGAGAGGGGGTAGAAGGATTGTGTTACGCCAATTGTTGAATTGGGGACGGCTGACATATTTAGAAAATCAGCATTCGATATCCTGGCCTCTACCTGGGCTCGAACACCGACCTCTAGGACCCGTGGGATAGGCTCTTGCTGCTGATTATACTGGAGGCGAAGAACCGTTAACCATAAAGTAGGAGAATGAATAGATCGATAGATATACCGATACATGTCTGGTTAGTCACCCAATGGAAACCGTCACGTGACCAATGCTTAATGGCCACATGTCGTGTTGGGGGTGATCAATTGAACAAAATTGGAAAAGGTGTGATCTATGAATAAGTTACTTCTCTCGCTTTTTGTTGGATCACTAAAAAGTGCGACTTTTCAAGAAGCAAGCGTGAACGCTTCCGGACACAAACCAAGGGATCAATTTAGCATAGAATTACATGGTAAATTGACGCCCCCCTAAAAATATATATTTTACGGAAGAATTTTCAAAAAACTAAAAGAGAGAATAAGTTTCTTCTACCGTCATTTGTTTGGTAGTGATCACTAAAAAAAGTCTGAATTTCCTCCCAAAAAAACAAGAGTGAATGCTGCCGGACACAAACTAAGTGACCAATTTAGCATATAATTACATTGCAAATTTAAATACAAACATATTGAGGCGAGGGGTTAAAAAACAGAAGACATATTAAGGAGTAAATGTTTACATTTTCAGCGCTCTAGTTCCATTGAAGCGGCCTGTACGCGTGGCACATACATACACAGTCAGCCAGATCAACTTGAAAACTGAAGAAACCTATCCTGACAGTTTTGCAGACAGTTGTGGTTGACGGTTTCTAATATGTACGAACAGATTGAAATGGATAGATTGACAGATATGCACCAAGATATATTGACATATTGAACGGAGATATATTGACATATTGAACGGAGATCTATCAATAATATCAAGCAGGGGTAGAAAGTTATTGTTGATTTTACCCGGATCTCAATGCATTTACAACTCGGGTGGGATGATAACCCAATTACAGAGAGAGGGAGAGAGAGAGAGAGAGAGATGGAAAAAGAAAGATAGAGGGAAAGAAAGAGAGATGGGAAAAGCAAGAGAGAGGGAAAGAGAGAAAGAAAAAGTGAAAAGGAAAAACGAATAAGATAGAGAAAGAAGAGGTGAGAAAGTGAGAAATAACGGAACGGGGAGGCAAAGAGAAGGGGAGAAAAAGTAAGAGAGAGAGAAGGGAGGAGAAAAAAGAAGGGTAGCGAATGAGAGTAAGAGAGGGAAGAGATTAAAAAAGAGGGTTAGAAGTAAAATGCGAAGGAGAGAAAGAAGAGGTGAGAAAGAGAGTGTTGAAAAATGAGAGAGAGGAAGTGAAAGTAAGAAGAAAAGGAAAAAGAAGAACGAAAGAGAAAGAGAGACAAATGTGAGAAAGAAGGGAAGAGAGAGAAAGAAAGGGTGCAAATGTGAAAACGGGAAGAGAGAGAAAGAAAGGGTGCAAATGTGAAAAAAGGGAAGAGGGAGAAAAAAAGGGTGCAAATCTGAAAAAGGGAAGAGAGAGAAAGAAAGGGTGCAAATCTGAAAAAAGGGAAGAGAGAGAAAGAAAGGGTGCAAATGTGAGAAAAGGGAAGAGAGAGAAAGAAAGGGTGCAAATGTGAGAAAAAAGGGAAGAGAGAGAAAGAAAGGGTGCAAATGTAAGAAAAAAGGGAAGAGAGAGAAAGAAAAGGTGCAACACTGAGGAAAAGAAAAGGGAGAAAGAAAGGGTTCAAAAGTGAGGGGGAAAAGAGAAGAGAGAGAAAGAAAGGGTGCAAATGTGAAAAAAGAGAAGAGAGAGAAAGAAAAGGTGCAACAGTAAGGAAAAGAAAAGAGTGATAGAAAGGGTTCAAAAGTGAAGGGGAAAGGGAAGAGAGAGAAAGAAAAATTGCAACAGTGAGGGGGGAAAGGGAAGAGAGAAAGAAAGGGTGCAAAACTGAAGGGGGAAAGGGAAGAGAGTGAAAGAAAGGGTGCAAATGTGAGAGAAAAGAGAAGAGAGAGAAAGAAAGGGTGCAAAAGTGAAAAAAGAGAAGAGAGAGAAAGAAAAGCTGCAACAATGAGGACAAGAACATAGAGAAAGAAAGGGTGCAAAAGTGAGGGGGAAAGGAAGAGAGAGAAAGAAAAGGTGCAAAAGTGTACATGTAGGAAGAGAGGGAAAGAAAAGCTTTTAAAGAGAGAGAGAGGGGGAGGGGAGGGGTGGAGAAAAAGAACTGAATGGAAGAAGGAAAAACAAGCAACAAACAAAGTGCATCAAATAGTCTAGACATTTCAATTGGTTCTTCTCCCCACCCCCCACACACACCCTACACACACACACACACACACACACAACACAATGTTTGCGTAACGGGCTGTTATCATTCCGACTGCGTCATCACTGTTGCCATCGCAAACACGAGAGTCGACGGCAACAATTTATAAATCGCTTCTAAAGCCCTGCGTTACGATTCGGTACAGTTTCGACGGAATCCGAATAGATTTTTTGGAACTCGAAAGCACAGACATTCCACGATAAACAGAACTCCAATCTGGAAGCCAGGTCACCGTGACCTTTTGAATAAACGCTTTTACATTGCATTCATAAAAACCTGTATTCATAACTATCTACCAAGCTTAGCTTAGTCTGGCACAAGGCTACAGTTGTGGGGGGGGGGGTTACCCGGTAAGGATCGAACTACAATATACAAGCTAATTGAGGCGGGGGAAAAAAACATTGCTATCACGTCACGTGAACTCGTGCAGGCTAAGCTCACCAGGCACCCAAACCTTGAAGATCCAGCAGTATGGTTCACGCTCGTGTCACGTGACCTCGCGTGACTTTACAATCTTCGATCAGGAATTCTTCCATGCCTAGAGTAGAGAGAATTACAACCTCACGCAACCCCGCAAATGTATGCGTGTAGAAAACAGAAGACGTCACGGGAGCAGACCTGCAAGGTCACGTGACATGCAATTCACATATGCGTTAAACTGTCCTGCACACTACTAACGCTCACGTGAACTCACGTGACGTGATAGCAATGCGTCCCTGCCTTCAGTCTGCGAAATCAGCTGGCTAATCATTTATCTATGGCAAGCGCTCTTTCAATGCTGCAATAGTCATTTTCTAAGCTTATATTAGCTTGGGGCACCCAATGAGGATCGAAATCTCTACATTAGTGAATTGGTCTGCGAGAAAAGCTTTCTAATCATTTCTCTAGGCCAGGTGCCCAATATATACTCCTCTTAGCTTAGTTTGGCACAAGGCCACTAAAGTGGGACATCCAGTGAGTATCGAACTCTCTAAACAAGCTAATTGCTCTACGAAACTACCTTGCTAATTCTCAGGCTGCAGCAGGTGCTACAGGTATTTTCTAAAATTAAATTAGTCTGGCCCAAGGCCACTGTAGTGGTATCCACCGTAAAGATCAAAATCACTATATGAGCCTATAGTCTGCGACCCAATGTGGCTTCCACTTCTCAACAAATCTAAACCCGACAAGACAAAGACACAGAAACACCCGGGCCATGAGCTATAAAGGCTACCCCCCTTTAAACATAACTTCTGTTTAATCCATCACACTCTGAATTTACACTTGAAGAAGGCCTAAGAATGGATCGACCGAAACGTCGTGTTTACAACACAAATAACAAGAAGGAGTTCAATCGTCCGAAGAACCATTTGAATATTAATGACCCTTTTCAAAACTATAGAACATATCTATCTATCTATCTATCTATCTATCTATCTATCTATCCCAGTCTGTTCATATCTATTTATGTACTTAGCTATCTAGCTGAGAAAAGGCATGAATCCAAATCTCCCAGTGCCCAATCTATCTATCTATCTATCTATCTATCTATCTATCTATCTATCTATCTATCTATCTATCTATCTATCACAGTCTGTTCATATCTATCTATCTATCTATCTATCCCAGTCTGTTCATATCTATTTATCTACCTAGCTATCTAGCTTGGAAAAGGCATGAATCCAAATCTCCCAGTGCCCAATCCAGTCACCAATTATCCTGGCCATGGTCCTGTCGCTGGTACGCCACCTTGGTAAACAGATAGTGTGTGACTGAGTACATTGACAACCAACTCGCCTACAGTTACCTCACCTCCTCATGCAGTGGTAACAACATGGTTGTTAGTACACACACACATACATACACACATACACACACACACATATATATAAAACCTTTCTTTATTTTATTGTTTTATTTACTGATAGTTGAGCAATAATTCGACTCACCCACCCTGAACATCAATTAATGGTTGTAGTGCCTGGTGACATGTATTTATTTACACCTGTGCAGCCGGTCTCCTCACCTGGGTGTATTTTGGATATCTTTCCTGATCGACGTCCAGCGATTGTAAACAAAATGACCCATTGAGGAAAAAATCTAAAAATAAAAGCAAATGGCGACATTTTTTCTTTAAATTCCAAACATTATCTTGTTTTACTGATGTATACTTTTAGAACGTTTTAAGCAGACGAATAGGTTTTTTTGTGTCTCGAATAACAAACGGGTTTTTTTTGTCACAGATACGATTTAAACAAATCTCAGCATGTCGTGTTAGGGATGATCAATACGGAGTAAATGTTTAAATCTCCAGCCCTCTAGATCCAATGTGTCACCTGTAGTATAGATGTGCGTGATAGATACATAGTTAGCTAGCCAGATAGACAGACCAACTTAAACACTGAAGAAACCTATATTGACAGTTTTGGTTGACGGTTTCTAATGGGCATTTACAATGCTTCGCTTAGCTTAGCACAAGAACACAAGTGTCGGGCGCCCAATGAAGAAGGAATTCACTTCACTAAAACATGAAACAATGATCATACAAGTGTTAAAATATGACCATACAAGTGTTAAAATATGATCATACAAATGTTAAAATATGATCATGCACAGTGTTAAAATATGACCATGCACAGTGTTAAAATAAGATCATCCAAGTGTTAAAATATGATCATGCATAGTATTAAAATAAGATCATACAAGTGTTAAAATATGATCATCCAAGTGTTAAAATATGATCATGCATAGTATTAAAATAAGATCATACAAATGTTAAAATATGATCATCCAAGTGTTAAAATATGATCATGCATAGTGTTAAAATATGATCATACAAGTGTTAAAATATTATAATGCATAGTGTTAACATATCTTTAAAACATTGATTAATTTGAGGCCACAGCAAAAATGAGTCTTTTGTCGCATTATTTAATACAGAGTCTATTATTCGCTAACCAAAGATAGATAAGAAAAACAAAGAATGTTTGCATGCAATGTCATATATTCAATAAAGTCTGTGGGCTGGATGAATGCGGCTGTCGACCGGATTTTGGCCAACGGGCCGTAGGTTGCCGACCTCTGCACTAAAGTAGTAATAGTTATTTACTAAGCTTATCTTAGTCTGGCACAGGGGCACAAGTATAAGGTAACACGTGAGGGTCGAATTCACTAGGGTTGTAATAGTTATTGGTAATCTTTGTTTTGGCGTACATAAACCTATGGCGGTTTTTAACCAGCATTAGAGAGGCTCCAAAAGTCATACAAAGGCTCCAAAAAGTAATAATAATAATTATTTTGTTAAAAAGTATAATTAAACAACATCTTCATCAGAAATTAACGCAATAATGAAATTAGATTCATGTCTTTATCAGATTGCACATCATGGACTCGTCAGTTTGGTACGTCAGATGGTTCACTGTTTCCTTCATACCTTGACGAAGTCAGGTAAAGACAGGCTTTTAATTTCAATATTGCGTTAATTTCTGATGAATAAGTTGTTTAATTATACTTTTTAACAAAATAATTATTATTATTACTTTTTGGAGCCTTTGTATGACTTTTGGAGCCTCTCTAATGCTGGTTAAACACCGCCATAGATTTATGGGCGTCACAGCAAAGAATACCTACTTATTTACTAAATTTCTCTCTTTCTTTGAGTAAAATATAATTACGGAATTTTGGGTGATCATTGAAGTTAAGCAAGGTCAAATCCAGTCGGTACTTAGATGGGTGACCACGTAGAAGCATCAAGTTCTGTAAGCAGCGTGTGACCATGGGCCAGACTAAATAAAGTTTAGCAAATAAATAGAAAGCACTGGTCCTTGCCTGATCATTGATGTTAAGCAAAGTCGAAGCTGATTTATATTTTGATGGGTGACCACGTAGGAACATCAGCTACTACAAGCAGTTTGTGCTCTTATGCCAGACTAAGCAAAGATTCATACATTAAAAAAACTACTCGTACTGTCTTTGAAATATGTTTTGCATTTCTCTTTTGTATCGCCGAAAAGGCTTAGTAAGAGAGTTAATGAACACAGTAAGAGGCCGCCAATGAGATTTAGTTGCTCTCCTATTAGAAACTGTCAAGCAAAACTGTAAACATTAACATAGGTTTCTGCAGTTTTAAGTGGGTCTGGGTCTGGCTGGCTGGCTACCTATCTATCTATCTATCTATCTATAACAGTCACTTCTTATCAATCAATGTGTCGCGCGAACAGGCCGCACCAATGGAGCTAGAGGGTTTACTTATTATGTCTAGAAAAGGTTTTTTAACACCCCCATAGGTTTTAAGTGTGGGTTTCAATTTGCAATGTAAGCTTATGGTAAATTGGTCTCTTAGTTTGTGTCCGGCAGTGTTCATGCTTGTTTTTGAAAATTCGGAGTTTTTTAGTGATCACCGCCCAACAATAGGTTTTTAGTGATCACCGCCCAACAATAGGTTTTTTAGTGATCACCGCCCAGCAATAGGTGAGAGTACTTATTCATTGATCACCAATTTGTTAATTGTTCACCCCAAAACGGCATGCTGCCAAAAGACGTTGATCACTTGACGGTTTCTATTGAGTGACACACCAGACCTGTTGTGTTTTATTGTTATGTCTTAATGTCGGTATAGGTCAGTAGATAGAGCACAATATTGGTGACTCCGTGGCCAAATCGGAAAAGACGTCGTCCTTGTTAGACAGGCTTTCAAGGATATTGGATGCTAATTCAAATCTGGTCGGAAGCTACTTTTTAAAAATAAATTTTCGATTTAAGCTGCTGATTTTAACGGTCGTATAATATAACGACCTTAAGGTTGTGATGAAAAAAGCAACAATAAGATGAAAGATAAACCTGTAAAGAAATAACAATGAAAATGCTTTATCTAAGAAATTCAGACACCTTGAAAAGGTTTGTTTGAGTTTTAGAAGTTTTTCTCCTCTATGTTATCAGAGTTTCGTGAGAGTGGTGAAGAATTGACTCAGAGCCTGGGGCGTACCTGAAGGAGGGGCGATTTTAAAATCATGCTTTCAACTCAGATATGCATTGAGATTATCCTTAATCCAATGGGTCAGCCTTTTCCATTTAACGTTAACATTGTTAGAAAATTCATTAACAATTAACAATCATTAATTAAAGTCATGTTAATTATCTTTCATAACAGAAAAAAAGCATACCACCAGAGGTGTAGCTGAGGGGGGGGGGTAAGGGGGTATTTAAAAATGCCCCCCAAAAGGATGAGGCCCCCGAAAAGCCTTATAGATTATAGTTCACCTACTGCATTTCTACTGACATTATACAACAACAAGGATATATTTGTACATAGATGTGAATTCAGAATTGCATAAATAATACGTAATTCAGCCTTTTGGGGTTGTTTTTCACCAATTAAGTGATAATGCCTGTCTATTTATTTCAAATGTTTCGTTTTCATCAAATCTCACTAAATGGAGGGTCCCCCACCCTTCAAGGAGCCAACACCCCGAGGCCCCCATATCTCTAGCTATCTTTAGCTACGCCACTAGTAGTAGTAGTAGTAGTAGTAGTAGTAGTAGTAGTAGTAGTAGTAGTAGTAGTAGTAGTAGTAGTAGTAGTAGTAGTAGTAGTAGTAGTAGTGAAACGCACTTGGGTAAAGACGAGTAAACAATAACACGTGGAGGGGCGTCTTTCGAATATAGAATTGCATAAATAATAATTCAGCCTTTGCGGTTGTCTTTACCAGTTAAGTGATAGTGTATTGTCTGTTTATTGAAAACTTTCCTTTTTTTCATCAAATCTCACTGAATCAGGGGTTTACAACCTTTTCATTACCAAGGACCCCATTTATTTAAATGAATTTTCATATGGACCACAGGCTTTGAAAGGTCTGTCTACTCAACAAGCTCACGGACACCAGGCTTTTGAAAGGTCTGCCCACGAACCCCCTAGTAATACTCCAGGTTGAGAACCACTGCACTAAATATTGGGGAAGGGGGCCTCTTAAGGAGCCAAACCCCCGGGACCCGAAATCTCCAGCTAAGCCAATGCCTAGAATCGACCCTTTTTCTTCGTACAGACAATGGCTAGACTGGAAGCTCAGATTGGCTAGCAAGTTCACAGAAATAGAAGTTTTATCTTGTTTCATATGAAATGTTGTTTTCTGAATAGTAAGACGGAGGATGATCTAAACAATGGACAACGGTATATAATAAGAATATGACCCATCTGAAGCAATAACCTTTTCCCAATGATCCTCTAATGATAATATGCCATCTCTATAAGATTCTTTAGGTTTAGTGGGCAGTAAAAAGCGCAAATTATAGCTTCACTGTTATTGATTCTTTTATTACGAATGTGAAGTTAAAAATAGTTGAAAAGACGATAATCTGTTAAGGGAATGTCAGGTGAATATGGAGGATGCTGTAGAATATCATATCGTAATTCTCTAAGATTCGACGCGATCAGCTGAGAGGTGTGGGGTATGGCACTGTTATGGAGTATTTCATTCGGTTAATGTGAGACCCATTTTCCCAACGTTTTCACCTTTCCCATTGTCTCGAGATGACGTGATATGGTTGCTTTGAAGTTTTAAAGTCCCCAGAAAGTGCTCAAACCGTTGTTCGTGGGTCGTCTGCAAGTGCTGTCGATAATTCTTCATCATTAAAAACAGGTTTGCGTCTCCTTCGAGGTTTATTATTGGTATCCATATTTCAAGAGCTCAACGTATTGAACCAACGGTGAACAGTTCACAGTAGTGTTCACTCTAAATGCTTTGCTGACGTTATCAGCAGTTTCCTAATTTGGAATCGGACTTGAAAATTAGTAACTTCTTAAGTAGACACCATTGATGATAACCATTGCTTTAAAAAAACTCTAATAATAACGAATGATATCTTTATTTACATTGTATCTGCAAATGAAAAAGATGTACCTACATTAGTAACTATTATTATCTACTATCTCCATCTTGTAAAAAACGATTCATCTTCAACAACGTAATAGCAATTATTTGATACAGTGGTTCTTGAATTTTTTTACAACTACGCCCCCTTGAGAAGTTTGACCTTTCCTCTATGCCCCCTCATTAATTTAACCAAATGATTAGTGTTAATATATTATGTTCGTCACAATATTACGCAAACACTTAGAGAAATTCTCACTTTTTTTTCTGCGGGCTTGCATCTCCGCTTGAAATTTCTCCCCTGGGTACAAAGTTCTTTATTAAGAACCACTGCATTAGAACAATCAACCAGTAAAGGGTAGAAGACCTCAGCCGTTAGCGGTGCGAATTCATTCGCGGAATCCAACGCGGGGGAGAGAGAGAGATTGTTCGCCAAGAGTTCACAAGAGAATTGGAAGAAGTCGGAAGTTGGCTTATAGTGCGTACATTCAGAGCAATGGAGGAATGACTTCTGAATTTTGCTTCTCTAGGAAGAATGTTTGCACTGTGGAAATTTACGGAGGAAACATGAGCTTCAATAAAGATATGATTACCTTCATAACATATGAATGTAGTGGGAGGAATGTATTCTCGTAACGGAGTTACCTGCTATTCTTTTTGTGTTTATTTTGAGTACAGCCTCCGATTCAACAGTTCTATCTCCATCCCGTTATTAGTAACTGTCAACCAAAACTGTTAACATAAGTTTCTTCAGTTTTCATGTTGGTCTGGCTGGCTATGTATGTATCACGCACACAGTCCGCACCAAAGGATGTAGAGGGCTGAAAATTTCAACATTTACTGTTTATTATGTCTAGAAAGAATATTTGACAACCCCCCCCCCCAATAGGTTTTTACAATGTAAGTTTATGCTAAACCGACCCCTTAGTTTGTTTCCGGCAGTGTTCACGCTTGTTTATTTGTTGTTGAAAATTCGGACTTTTTTATAGTGATCACCGCCCAAGATAAGTAAGTTATTCATTGATCACCCTTTTTTTAATTGCCACCCCAACACGTCAAAATTCCTTGTAAAATGCTGAAATACCTATAAATTAATTAATTTTATGGTAAAATAAAGTGTATTTTTGAATACCTCATGCCAGAAAACCATGATGTAGCATTTTAAAACACTCAATTGCAAGACAAGATGTGAAATTCTGTTTTTTTTTGTGTGTGCTGGCGGCCAT
>VCCN01002007.1:4421742-4431805 GCA_006491835.1 Architeuthis dux
AAGAAAGAAAGAAAGAAAGAAAGAAAGAAAGAAAGATCAAGGGAAGGTGGGGAGAAGAATGAATGAGTAAAAGCGAAGAGTGGAATAGAGAAAGACAAAATGATAAATATAATAAGAGTTGAGAAAGAAAGAAATAAAGAAACATGTCTGGTTAGACACACTCAATAGAAACCCATCGGCATGCCGTGTTGGGGGTGATCAATTAAAAAAATTGGGAAAAGGGTGATCAATGAATAAGTGACCCCCCTCGCCTTTTGTTGGGCAGCGACCACTGAAAACGTGTGAATGCTGCCGGACACAAACGAAGGGACCAATTTAGCATAAACTTACATTGCAAATTGCGCCATCCCCACACACACATACAGATACACACTAAAACATTATTTAGGGGGTGATTTTGAAAGAACAAAAAAAAACGTTTTTCTGGATATAATAAGGAGTAAATGTTTAAATTCCAACCCCTCTACATTGGTGCGGCCTGTTCGCGCGACACATTGATTGATAAGAAGAGACTGTTATAGATAGATAGTTAGATAGATAGATAGATAGATAGATAGATAGATAGATAGATAGATAGATATGAACTGACTGAGATAGATAGATAGATAGATAGATAGATAGATAGATAGATAGATAGATAGATAGATAGATAGATATGAACAGGCTGAGATAGATAGATAGATAGATAGATAGATAGATAGATAGATAGATATGAACAGGCTGAGATAGATAGATAGATAGATAGATAGATAGATAGATAGATAGATAGATAGATAGATAGATAGATAGATAGATAGATATGAACAGGCTGAGATAGATAGATAGATAGATAGATAGGCAGCCAGACAGACAGACCTACTTAAAAACTGGAGAAACCTATGTTGATGTTTACAGTTCTGCTTGACAGTTTCTAATAGGAGAGCAACTGGTGGCCTCTTACTGTGTTTATTAACTCTCTTACTAAGCCTTTTCGACGATACAAAAGGGAAATGCAAAACATATTTCAAAGACAATACGAGTAGTTTTCTTTTGGTGCGGCCTGTACGTGTGATAATACATAGATGGCCAGACAGACAGACGAACTTAAAAACTGAAGAAACCTATGTTGACAGTTTTGGTGACAGTTTTGGTTGACGGTTTCTGAAAGAAAATGGAGTAGATCAACTTGGAGAAAGAGGGAAACAATAAGAAATTAGGTAGTACCGCCGTAGAGTAATGGTTAACGAGTTAATCTGGTAGACCATTATTATTCCAGTGAGTTCGATCCTCACTGGGTGTTCTTGTGTCAGACTGAGCTAAGCTTAGTAAATACCAACTTCGGGTGTCTGCCGCAGGGTGAGGTTTAGTTAGCAATCTTTGTACCATAGCGAAGGGGCGCATAAATGAAAATAGATAGATAGATAGATAGACGAAAAGAAAAAATCGGAAGTTCAAAATATACAGATTGACACTAACTAAAACAATCGAATTGACACTTTTGAAAACATCAAAGGGTGACTCAGGAGGAAGGGAAGTGCGAGTCAAAACATCGACAGAAAATATCTAAAAATAGAAATCTGTTTAATAAACGAGCACGGTGAATTCAAAAAAGCCAAAGTTCAAAATATACAGGCTAAACAAGATGAATTAATTTAGCCGTTAGAAACTATAAACAACCACACTATAAATGAGACTGACATAACGGAGGCAAAACAGAGTATCCCACAGATACGGATTGAGTGGTCGTCTCCGAAGCCTGCCTTGACACCCACTCTCATTCTCTCTCTTTCTCTCTCTCTCTCTCTGCCTCCCAATTTTATGGGAATGCCTGTGTTTGACAAAGATATGTGCAGAATTACGAATAAACAGTATATTCTTTTACAAGAAAAATCGTCTCCGTCTCGATCCTTCGTTACGTTCCAGACCAACCAACCTCCATCTTCCCGAAGTCCAGACACATCGTGCGACCGTCCGCAACACGGAGTGACGAAACCAACCAATTGTCGTTGAACGTTTGTCGCCAACCTCCAAGAAGGTTTGCAACATTACAGCTTGTCTCGTAGACCGTCCCTTGTGTAGTGAGTTCGATCCTTACTGGATGCCAAACTAGTGACTAAGCTAAGCATAGTAAATATTTGGGGTCTGGTTACTAGCATAGATCCCCTCTAAAATATCTAAAAATAGAAATATGTTTAATAAACGAGCACGGGTGAATGCAAAATAGCCAAAGATGAATTAAGTTATCCTTTAGAAACTATAAACTACCACACAATAAATAAGACTGACAGAGCGGAGGCAAAACAGAGTATCCCACAGATACGGATTGAGTGGTCGTCTCCGAGGCCTGCCTCGACACCCACTCTCACTCTCTCTCACTCTCCTAAGCAGTGCGCACGTGCGCGCGCACACACGTTTTGCAACCAGCGCACAGAGAGAGAGTAATGTGTGCACAAAAGGTTAGTTACCTAAAATAATGTAGCAATGAATTAATTAAATGAGTTTTGATTTAACCCTTTCCAGAAACTTTAATAATAATAATGATCTGTGAATTGATAGACGTTATTGTTATTGATATATTCCAGCATTTCATCACATAATACTTCTTATTGATGTTTTTTTTAATGGAACGGCAAACTAGACAAAATCATTTAAAATAGAAAATAAAATCCTAACTAAATACGTTTGCTCGTAGAATGCGATCATACTTGTATTATATTAAAACACGCCAATACAGTTTTATTAGCCATGAGAGATAGACTGTGCCAAAGTTATCTTGAAACAATTTCAAGTTTACATTTGCACAAACAAATTCAGTGCGCACATATTTTTGTCACAGGAAACAAATTTGCGCAACATAAGATTTTTGAGCACACTGTCTACTAAAAATAAGAGGGAACATTGGTGACTGGTTAAGACAGTTGCTAATTTCCCGTAGGTGATCGATCCCAGGTAAAAGCCAGGATTTGAAATGCTGATTTTAAAGCCAGAAAAACTCTTTCTGAATTGGTAAGTTTTGGCAACACAAACTTCCCCATGCCTATCTCCTTCTATTTGGCTCTAAGCAAAGCAGAAGATCTGTCCTGTCGAACATCCATCCTCAACGGGCACCCTGACACATTTGAAGGGGGGGGGGCATAGACTGAAATAATAACAAAAGAATTGCTGTCTATCTGTTCGCGTTGTTTCCATGTTTGACAGGGGTCTCTGGAACTTGAGTAGAGCTCTAAAGGGGGCTGTGACCCCCCCCCCCGAAAAGGTTGAAAATGGCTACTGTAGAGAGATGTAACGGTGTTGTATAGCCATCTTTGAATTGGAGAAAAAGGAAGACTTGAAACTTGGTTTATGAAAAATGATGATATATTTGTTATTGCATCAGATACATCGTGCCGTGGCGGAGAATGAAGAGTGGGAGAAAGATAATGAGAGCCGACATACTTTTCTTACAGGGAAATTGGTCTTGTGTCTTCCCAAACCTAGGCGGTGTGTCTGTCTGTCTCTCTGCCTTCTGAGGGCGCCTCTGTCTCTTTTATGGGGTTCGAACGCCCACTCTGGTTTTCCAGCACACCACCGATAGGTCGGGGTTCAGTCGATATCCTGTTTATGACTTTTTAACACCGGGTGTGTCTTCCGGTCCCTGACACCTGCAGTTTGGGTTTTGGTCGATATCCTGTTTATGACTTTCAACACCAGTCAAATCTGTGAACCCCGCCCACGGCTGCCTAAATATCTAACAACGGCACAGAGAATTAAGCCATTAACTACGAATGACTGAAATTTCAGTTATTGCAGTTCTATGGCTAACTCAGTAATATTCCCTTTTTATCGTCATTGATGACACCTCCGTTATAACCGCGAGTCAGGGCTTCTATCTTGCAGTAGTTAACCCACAATGGATTATATTGCAATGGTAGGTGGCTTTTATCTTGGCATGGATAACTACCTATCGCAGTTAGTGGGTTAATCCTGCGTGTGTGTTAACCATGTGCTCTGCTTTAGAGTACGCTTAACCCAGACCTGAAAGAATACCTAAGAATAAGGATGTCGCACCCTCGTGTCAAGAGAGACGAGCGTAGTTTCAAGATGTCATGTTTACGAGGGACAATAGTGTGAACAGATATGTCAACAACATCTCAGCGATGATAACAGACCGATCATAAAAACTTTAATAATAAGATATTTCTGTCCCTAGGCGGAAACGATGCCAATGATATACGGTGTCGCTGTTTGGGATTCGGCAGAAGCTGAATCTTGAAGGTAAATAAGAACAATGGGTAGTGAAATGAGAATCTGTTTGACACCAGATGGGTTTTTTTCTTTTACAAAACTAGTTGTCACCCGTGATATCACCGGTAGGATTTATGAAACAAACAAGCCTAACTGCTGCAGGCTCAAACTCCACTCCTACTTCTATTCCGACTGAAGATGATTACTGAAACTTTTGTATTGTATATATAATAAATAAATGAATGAATGAATGGCTTGGCTTCGCGAGCGAAGATTTTGGGGATGGCCCTCCACAGCGTTTTGGTCCAATGACGGCGAGACCAACGCGAGGAGTAAACCTCCAGCCTAAGCAGTGTAGTTTTAAGGTGAAGTGCGACTTGCCCAGGGTCGACCCCACCCTTTAAACCGAGGGTTTACATCTTATGGGCCACCGGGGTGGCGCGGATAGGAACGGGGCCCATAGGTCGTAGGTTTGGCAGGAGTGTCCTTCTCCTGACAGATGCCCGAGCTAGCTACGGGGGAGGTATATAGGAATTGTCCGTTTAGCTCAGTTGGTACGAGAGCCGCCTTCCAATCCCCTGGTCGTGATTTCAAATCACGGTAGGGAAAATGTTAATTTTATATATCGGTTTGGTTTAACGTGACGGGATAGACAAACAGTGAAGAGTTTACTCCCCTAAATTTAGTGAGGATAGTTCTTGCTGTTCTTGTTACGGGGGGGGGGGCAACAAAGTGAGCTCCAACTTGGTGTGTAGTTTGATAAAAACGCTTTTCTGAAAAGATTACTAAATAGGCAAAGGAGAGAGCCGTCACTATTCAGACTTCTACTACAATGTTTGTTGTGATCGAATTAGCCTTGACTAGTACAGACTTTAGAACTATTTCTGAACCCGGTACTTTACCTACCAACTTTCCTACCCGGCTAGTTTCCCCTCCGACCCCCTCTGCCTTCTCTCCAGACCGTCTGTTTGCTTGTCTGTCGCTAAAACTAATCGCAAAGTAAATGGTTGGAGGCGGAGGAGAGGAATCTTTTAATTTAACTGCGTCATACAAAGCCGCGTCTGTAGAACTGAAACTGACCAACAACAACTTTCAATCAGCAGACGTTTTCTCTTTCGTCTTTTCTTTCATCTCTCCAATAATTCTTTGCTTCGTTTTCTTCTTTTTTTCTTCTCTTTTTTCTTTCTTTCTTTCTTTCTTTCTTTCTTTCTTTCTTTCTTTCTGTGTTCCTTTCATTTTTTCTTTCTTTCTCTCTTTCCTTCTTTCTCCCATTCTTTCTTTCTTTCTTTCTTTCTTTCTTTCTTTCTTTCATTTTTTCTTTCTTTCTCCCTTTCCTTCTTTCTATCTTTCTTTCTTTCTTTCTTCCTTCTCTTCTTTCATTCAGTGTTTCTTTCTTTCTTTCTTTCTTTCTTTCTTTCTTTCTTTCTTTCTTTCTATCTTCCTTTCTCAACTCTTTTAGTATTCCTCTTTCTTTCCTGCTTTCTCAACTCTTATATTACCTTTTCTTTCTTTCTTTCTTTCTTTTCGCTTTGGCACCCCTCCTGCTTCTTCGTCCCTTTCTTCTCCTTGTATTTCTTCTTTCTTTTCTCCCCTTTCTCTTTCCCGCTTCTATTATTCCTTCTTCCATTTCTCCACCCTCTCCTTCCCCTTTCTCTTTTCTCTACTCCTCCTTCTACTTTTACCCTTCTTCTTTTTTCTTTTCGCTTTTTCTCCTCTTCCTTCTTCCTCTCTTCTCTCGCTACTCTCTGTCCGTCTTCTTTTTTTCTTTTTTGATTCTACTTTTCCTCCTCTTCCCCCTTCTTTTTCTTCTTTCCTTTCCTAGTCTTTTCTTTCTTTCTTTTCGCTTCTCTCTATCCACGCTCTTCTTCTTTCTCTTCATTCCTCTCCTTCTCTTCTTGCTTTCTTTTCCTTTCCTTTCCTCTCCTTCTCTCCTTGCTTTCTTTTCTTTTCCTCTTCTTACTTTCTTTTCCTTTCCTCTCTTTGATTTCTTTTCCTTTCCTCTCCTCTTCTTACTTTCTTTTCCTTTCCTCTCCTTATCCTTCCTCGCCCCTTTTTCTTCTTCTCTTTCTTTTTTCCACTTCTTCTTCTTCTTCTTCTTCTTCTTCTTCTTCTTCTTCTTCTTCTTCTTCTTCTTCTTCTTCAATCTCAAATGCTACAAGTATGGTTCATAATAACAATTATTACCATATTACAGTAATGATAGCCACGTCATTATTATTGCATTATTATGGTGCGAAACACTGGAACCTTTATTGCTGCAACGTGTTATTATTACTTACAACAATGTTTTCATCGCTTCCATTTCAAATATCAAAGCAGACAACAATACAACTGTTATTGCCAACCGGTATGGACATTATACCGCATTCGTTCTGCTTTCAACAAACTCGGGCTTGGCCATTGATAGCGACGCCATTTTATTCACAATTTCAAAAAGCTGAGTTCGTTTATATGCTTCTAAAATAAGTAATACTCTATACTACTGACAACAATCATTGGTATTGACGGTTCATAGTTTCTATGGATGGATGTGTCAGGCATCTGTAAATCACCTTAGTATTCCAGCACGTTTAGTATAAGAAACCGTCAACCAAAACTATCACCAAAGCTGTCAACATAGGTTTCTTCAGTGTTTAAGTGGGCCTGGCTGGTTGGCTATCTATGTACGTATGTGTCAATCGTACAGGCAACACCAATGAAGCTAGAGGGATGAAAAAATTACAACATTTACTCCTTATTATGTCTAGAACAAACTTAAAAAAAGACGTTTTTAAAGATCCACCTAGATAGGTTTTTAGTGGGGGGTTCAATTTGCAATGTAAGTTTATGCTAAATTGATCCCTTAGTTGGGGCAGCATTCACGATTTTTTTTTTAACATTCACACTTTGTTAGTGATCACCACCCAACAAAAGGCGGGAGAAGTAACTTATTCATTGATCACACCTTTTTTCCAATTTTTAATTGAAAACCCCCAACAGGGCGTGCTGACTCGTCTAACTTTTATTGTTTCTTTCACGTTCTATTGACCAACCAACATCCAAATAAAGTGAGAACTCAAAACCACACTTCTAATTGAGTGACTAACCAGGCCTATTCTGTCAGTAACGCTTGCATCAGTTCCTGACCACTGACAATCCCTTTCTTAATTTCCAATGCATTTCTATAGTAAAATCATTTGCAACGCATTTCTATAATAAAATCATTTGCACACATTTATATAGTAAAAAAAGAGCATTAACAATGCATTCACCTTATACATAAATAGCCCTATTCTAGCATTGGGAACATTTAGGAACATTTTATTTTAGTGTGAGAAAAAAAGTATCCAATTTGTATCTACAAGCACACATCAGAACAATCATATTTACACAATATCTAGGGCCTTAAACCTCTGTGGTGGTGTAATAAACATCATAATTCTTCTTAAAATCATTTGCATCTGTTGATAGCACTACATATTCTGGTAATCTATTCCAAAGTCCCGCCACTCTATTGCTACAAAAGAATTTTCTGATATTCAATCTACTTCTATTTGCTTCTACCGTATGTGTGGCCTCTCAGTCCCTTGTACCCCTTTTCTAGTAAAAAATATATCAGTGTTTACTACTTCTAAACCACGCATAATCTTAAACCTTTCTATTAACATCTGTACTAAAAATAGTATCAGTAACACTTGCATTAATCCCTGGCCACTAACAATTCCTTTCTTCTTGATTTTCAGTGCATTTCTCTATAGGGATGATTTGCAAATGATTTACTATAAAAATGCATTGTAAATCATTTTATTACTACTTAATCCCCGTGGAAAAATTCACTGATAAACAGTAGAGCGTTCCTATAAAAGATAATCATTAATTCATATGTAAACATTTATAAAAGTGTGTGTTTCATTTTAAAGGTTATTGATGGATTTTATTTTGTTACATTTTTCTTTTTTTTTAACGGACAACTCTGTCTATTGCTGCTGTAATTATGGAGAACATGTTTCCACGGACGACTGCCATCGACCCACCCTGGAAGAGCCAGCTGGTCTCGCGCGGTTCCGTCGTGGCGTTGAGCAACTATGGAGCCTATTCGGCGAATGGGCTTCAATGCCTTGGGGCCAATCAAGCCAGACGTTTCAACCACAATCCGTACAAACTAGATGTGCATTTTTATAGTAAAATTATTTGCAATCAGTTTAAATCAAACCGGTTGTCTACAATTCCTACATGTATTATTCTTGAATGCATATCGTGGTGTAGTGGTTAGTAGGCTTATTCGGAAAACCTCTGTCCGAGGTTTCGATTCCTGTTGGGTGCTGTGATTGTGGATTTGTGATAGACTAAGTGTTGGTCGTTCGAGGAGCTTCAAACTCACAAGAATAGCAATTGATCTGTGAGATTAGCTCGCTAACAAATGTTCCACGCCAAGGCACCAGTGTTTACATCGAAACCCGGCAACTTTCAACAAAAGTTATAAACTCTATGAGTGCTTTTTACACACAGAGAGTTCATAACTCTGCCAACGCCATTGTCACAAAAAAGCTGAATGAAAATCAGTGCATATATAGCTACGATGTAGAGGAAGACTACAATCTTGGATTTCACCCCCCCCCCCCCCAATTTAACCAATTCTTCCTTCTCCATGGCCCACCCTTCCAGAAAATATAATTGAAATTCATCGAGAAATGTTGGAGATAGTGTGTGGCTCGACATATAGCTACGATGCAGGGGAGGTATCTGTAAAACATTCCTGGATCCACGTGAAAATGTAATCAATTCTTTCTTAGCCGATGACCCAACCTTCCTCAAAATTTCATTGGAATTAATTGAGCACTTTTGGAGATATTGTGTGGACCGACCCGACAAACACGAGTGAATGCATATACCTCTTTCAACTTCCTTGGCAAAGGTAAAATATGTCTGAAGCTAAGTTCCTAGCTCTTCCCATCTTGCATTTGTCAACCTGTAGGTGCAATATATTCAGCAAGATTGTGTGTTCAAAGACGATCACGACATTGCTGACGCGTTGAAAGTAGAACACGACACGTTTCGGAATCCCTTGACCGAGTAAGGGCACGTCACCGGGTGCTTATTTAGGTTTGGTCAGTTACGCCAGCATTCGCACTCGGGCACATCTTCCCTGCGTTTTCATGCGCCTGGAAGTGTTTCCCACACTCTTTCGGATTACCACCCCCTTTTAGAACATATATTTCATCGGCGCCCCCACCCATTGCCTTCAAGCACCCCCTACAATTCCCTTGCCTTCCATCGCCCCTGCCACCCTACGGCCCAATTGACTTCCAACGCCTCCCTACCACCCCTTGTCTTCCAGCGCCCCCAAGTTGGGTATCACTGGGGTAGAAGATCTGATGTAAGTAAGCTTTGTTCATTATCCGATCTCCCTTTCTGTTTCCATTCTACACCCGAATAAAGCTAGGGCTGCAATCAACTATAGAACAGCGAGTTATATTGTGATATTCTGTCTAATATTACTACCACTACGTTAAGGGATCACTGGCTAATGAAAGTCAGGAAACAGCGCGACATATTTCTTATATAGCAAATTGTTACAGAAGATGCCTCCTTTTATATTGATTCGCAGTTTTCATTAGAAAAGTGTTTTCTTGAAAACGTGACATATCCACTAGAATATATGGTATTTTAGTTTCGGCAAATTATTTCGGCAAATGTATCTATTACACTGTGCAACATATTTGTACTGTTTCTTTTTGTCCCTGAGTAATAAGTGTTATATTTTCTTAAATGATTATGTCTAAAAAGTATAGAAAATCTCAAATATTCCCTTCAAACTTTGCTTTTGTGATCAGTACAGTTAATTTATTGGTATTTCAGGATTTTACAAGGAAATTTCAAG
>VCCN01002007.1:4905182-4922313 GCA_006491835.1 Architeuthis dux
TTTTTTTTTATAGTAAAATCTTTTAACAATTGAAAAAGATTTTTCAAGCACATATCTCCTATATATTGGATAAAAATAGTTTTATATCTGAATATTCTCCAGTTCTACTTCTTTCTAATGGTATAAAGTTTTTGAAAATTGAATTCACTTTTATATGTGATTTAAATGGTTTTTTGGTCAAAAATGTCAATGTCACAAAAGTCCATGTGAATACCTAAATCAATGATCTGTTTTAGATGGAAATGTATATTGCTGCTCCTCTTTGTGATAAAACCAAAAGTGCCAGGCAAAGTAGATGGGAAAGAAGATTCTGCAGTAATGGGTTGATGCAAAAATAATTGCGGTTTTTCACCATCAACTTTAAAGCAGTATATCTCGGCAGCTTAGAATAAAAGTTATTAATCGAAATAAGAACCTTCAGAATCTACTCATTTTTCACAACTCGAAACAAGTCCATTTATTTCGGAATAAAGTCCTGGAGCCAATGAATTCTTTGAGGGCGTTTTGAGATGTTGCTTGGTTGTTGAAGACGTTGCCTTGCAGGAATTGGTCGAAATGCTTGAAAAAGTGGTAGTCAGTCGGAGAGAGGTCTGGTGAGTAAGCTGGGTGAGGTAGAGTTTTGTAGCCTAGTTTGTTCAATTTCTGCAGGGCCATTCGCGCAACATGTGGTCATGCATTGTCATGGAGAAGAATTGGTCTTTTTCAATTGACCAATATTGGGCATAAACGTTGCAGTTCTTGGTGCATTTTGTCGATTTCCTGGCAATACTTCTTTGCTTGATGGTTTCTCCAGTGAATGATTCTACTTGCCAGCCACCAAACAGTGACCATAACCTTCTTTTGATGTAGGTTTGTTTTGGGGAAGTGTTTAGGTGCTTCACCTCAGTCCAGCCACTGCACAGAACGCTGTCAATTGTTATACAGAATCCATTTTTTGTCACATGTCAAAATGTGATCAAGAAATGGATTGTTTTTGTTGCACAAAAGACTTCATAATGGCCAATGTTTTTATGTTTTTACTCCTGTGGAACCCATCTGTCGAGCTTTTTTTTCTTTTCCAATTTAGTGCAGATGTCAAACAACTGTTGAATGGTCAATGTTTAGTTCGTCTGCAAACCTCGCGAGTTGTTTTGTATAGGTCCGCCTCGAAAATGGCCCTCAATTGGATGTTCTCAATCACAGACATCCACAACCCTCATCATCAAGGCTCTTGTCACCGTTTCAAAATTTTGGGAACCAATGTTGAGCTGTACATTCGTTGACGGTACCCTGGCCAAATACTTGGTTGATATTACGAGCAGTTTCCACTGTTTTATGTCTCATTTTGCACTCGTACAACAAAATTGATTTGACAGCCTCAAATAAACCAGAATAAATAGTGAAAAGAAAATGTTTGGCTTAAATAAATAGAGCAAAATTCACATTTTAAAATGGTATATTCCATGAACATATTTAAATAATAGTTTATTCCAAAATAAGCATCAAAGTTATTTTTGCATTAATAGTTAAAATCTGGTACCTAATGAATTACTGAATTGCAAAATACCAAAGTACCTATATTTGTCTGAAATGTTGCAATCCCCATCATTCAGTGGGGTGAATTGGAGTACATCAACTGATAGAAGGGTTTATTCATTGGTATCTGCCCAGTGTAACCAGAAGAAAATTTACATTGTTTTGGATTTTCCCACTTTTTAGATCCACAATCATCTCTGGGACCAATGACTATCACAGATTGACAAACTGAAACACTCCCACAACCTCTCGTTTCCCCACTCCTTCTATATAATGTCTGAAAGGGAGATAACTTGTATTGACTACGTTTTTGAAAGTAACGTCTCTTGATAGATCTTTACACAAGACGATATATCGTCTGCTTCCGTCAGTTGATATAATTTGTAAAGAAAAACAAGTACAATTTCAAATTATTTTGGCAGGTTTTAACAACAGATTGGTCTCATTTGACATCCTTCCAGGATGGCAATCCATGAGATAAAACTAGTGCATCTATGGTCTGATTTTCAAGCTGGTTCAACTAACGCAGTCTTAAAAAAAGCTTTGCTGTATTAATATTATATTCAAGTTAAGTTTTCAAAGGGTTGAAACAACCATTTTTACAAAGTAACTAGAATACAGTGAAATTATGAAGATAAAACTAGAATACAGAGAAATTGTGAAGATAAAACTAGAATACAGAGAAATTGTGAAGATAAAACTAGAATACAGAGAAATTATGCAGATAAAACTAGAATACAGAGTAATTATACAGATAAAACTAGAATACAGAGAAATTGTGCAGATAAAACTAGAATACAGAGAAATTGTGCAGATAAAACTAGAATACAGAGAAATTGTGCAGATAAAACTAGAATACAGAGAAATTATGCAGATAAAACTAGAATACAGAGAAATTATGCAGATAAAACCCAAGCTTTGGATGCTGACAAACATTGTGTACCTCATTTATTTGAAATTCCTATTTGTTTATTTTTTGTCCTTTTTAGATTCAAGCATTATTAGCAGACAAGAGAGTGTCTGAAGCTTTGGAATTGGTGAACAATGCCAACCGAACAGGCCTTGCTAAGGATAAGTTTCAAAAGGTTAGTTTATTGGAAATAAAATGTAAATTTAATGTATTAAATGTTAATGATGGTCATAATCTACCTACATAATACTCCAGGTGATGTTCTATATTTTCTGTCTGTAACATTTGTCAAGGGGGTAACTATGAAATGCTGATTATAGAGTAATCTCCCTTATTTATTTACTCCGTGTTCATTCTGGTTGAACATAAACAAGACTAGCATTCCAAGGGAAATTATGAATCACTACCACCCATATATGCTGTGTTGGGGGTGATCAATTAAAAAGGGGTGATCAATGAATAAGTTACTTCTCTTGCCTTTTGTGGGGCTGTGATCACTAAAAAAGGTCTGAATGTTCAAAAAACAATTTAGCATAAAAACCTATTTAGGGGGAAAATTTAAAAAACAAAAAAACATTTTCCCTACTCATTGAGGTGCATGTGTGTGCAACATTTTAAGTTTCTACTATGAACGGTTAGGGCTGGGTGAAGTCCGGATACATAGATACATATAAATGTCAGAACACATGAATAACCTAAACCCAGCAATAAACCAGTGTTATGGGTAGCAGTGATTAAAAATGCAGAGCAACATAATGTTTTTGATATTTTTTAATACAATGTAATTACAAAATTATTTGAATACTTGGGTAAACTAGTAGTAGTAGTAGTAGTAGTAGTAGTAATAATAATATGGCATGGAGTAAATCGGATAAAGGAAGACGGTAATGGTATGACTAAATTTGAATAACTTCCATGGGCTAATTGGTAAGGTGCTGTCCATGTCAGACAATCTCCTAATAAAGGGTTAGATACGTTTCATTGTTCAGCGTTGCCGATAAAGCAACACTGTTTCAGCGCCACAAGTATATTGTTTTATAAGACTAACAATAATAACATAAAGAAATTTCTAAAAACTTGCTGTTTCACAGTAATTTGTTTTGTGCATTGAATATTATTATGTATGTTTTTATTATTAAGTCCAAATATAGATTTGACTTGAAAAGCAAATGGTGCTCGCTGCACTACTGGTAGTCGTGAAAGTGCTCTTCGACACAAAAAGGTTGGGGGTCCACTGAGCTAGGTCATCACTGGAAATGTCCTAGAAAAGAGTGAGAACCCTGTAGAAATAAAATAATAAGGGTGAAAATGCTTCATCTAAAAAAGCAACAACAACAATCATAAGATGGAGTAAAACTAGAAATAAAATAATAACAGTGAAAATGCTTCATCTAAAAAAGCAACAATAATAAGATGGAGAAAAACTAGTAATAAAATAATAATCGATTTGTCAAAAATGGCTATTTAATATTCTAGGCAACTGCATATGCTTCAGAAACTCATACACAGGCTCCAAAAAGTAAATAAACAATGTATTTATCATATAAGACATTAATGAAAAAGCTACTGTTAGCCATAACAAAAACGTATTGATTTCCAATGTTGTCTTTGTTGCGGAAGTAAGATAGATATAATACCTGACCTTGAGACCCACTAATGGGTCAATCGGCCACTTAAAAGTTCAAATCAGCCACTAGCGGGTGGTGTATCAGCCAGGTTGGCGACCACCAATTCATTTGGACTTGGTTTTTGTTTCCAGATGTTGAGCAGAATTCAGCAGCAAGCAGGATTTATAGAATTCTCTCTCGGACACTTTGATGAAGCCCGAGAGTTATTTCGAAAAGGAGAAGTTGACGTCAAAGAAGTAAGTTTTTTTTTGTTTGTTTGTTTTTTCTCTATGTGGCAAATGTATCAGCAGAACGTAACATCCAGTTGCCATAACTTAAGATTCAGAAAAGAGGTTGTTCCCAAAGACATCCCGCCCCTCACCCAACACACACTTCAGTGCGATGTAACAGCCATGATAATTAATTTGGCAGGTTTTTGAAGAATTGTAAAGATCGTAGACAAGGAATGCGTTTTTTACTTATCTTTTACTTATCTTTTCTTGTTTACATACAAGAGAATACTTGTCTGGATTCAATGAGTGTAAGTATTGTCTAAACCAGAACTTGTTTTCAGAAGGGCCATTAACATTCAAAGAGTTCTTTTCTATAGTTTTCAGAAGGGCCATTAACATTCAAAGAGTTCTTTTCTATAGTTTTCAGAAGGGTCATTAACATTCAAAGAGTTCTTTTCTATAGTTTTCAGAAGAGCCATTAACATTCAAATAGTTCTTCGGACAATTAAACTCCTTTGAAGATAAAAACTTGTGTTTACCCCATCACATTCGGATATTACACCTGAAGAACGCTGTAGAATGGATCAGCCAAAAGTTCATGTTAACAACACAAACAACAAGGAGTTCAATCATCCGAAGAACTATTTGAATTTTTAGTTGTCGCAGAATTAATTATAATTTTGTATATCATTCAAAAGATACTTTTGACTATTGAACTGAATATATTTGGCTTGGCTAATAAAACCTAAGTATGTGTTGCCAAAAGATTTATTTTTGAAAAGTGTATCGTCAATGCAAAAAGTTTGGAAAGCTTTGGTGTAAACATTTGGGATCTAGCAATTTTGACCATACTCCTAACCAGTATCAAGATCAAAGTATTCTGACGCTACTTTTACAATTGTTTATTCATTACTTTATTTTGTTTTCTTTCCACAGTTGGTCAGTTTGTATCCTCGGATGTTAACTCCATCTTGCCAATTCACGAGGTCAATGCCACCTCTCCATGACATTGCGGACATCAACCAACTGACGAAAAGCAACAGCGAGCAACTAGTTGACTACAAAAACTTTTTGCAGTTTTATCTTGAAGAAATTCGAGACACTTCATCGAGTAAAGAGGACCAGAAGGTAAGCAAGAGCCAAACACCCTTCGTGTTAAAAAATCTATTTAAAAAAAAGGTCTGGTTAGTCACCCATCATGTCTTTTGGCAGCACATCACGTTGGGGGTGATCAATTAAAAAATTCGAATGAGGGTGATCAATGAATAAGCTACTTCTCTCTCCTCTGAATCTGAATCTGCAAATTGAACACCCCATTAAAAACCGATTTGGGGGAGAATTTTCAAAAAACATAAAAAACATTTTTTCTAGACATACTAAGTAAATGTTAAATTTTCAGCTCTCTATCCCATTTGAGCAGCTATTATGCGTGATACATACATAGCCAGCTAGACCAATTTGAAAACTGAAGAAACTTATGTTAACAGTTTGGGCGACAGTTTCTCATAATGAAAAATTGTATTGAGTTTGTCTTTACAAACATTAATGAAAAAGTCTTTTCATCTAGGCTTCCTATGTCTTAGCATATTGTACCATCATCCACAGCATACTCAGGTGGCTGGCTCAAAGTATTCAAATTCTGTTGTGGCTTACGTGTTTAGCATTGACAAAAGCAAAAGACATTAATTTATTACATTCATTGTAGAAAATCTAACTACGATTGAAGAAATTTCTATCTGTGTGCATGCGTGTGTGTACTGCGATTACTTGACAATCGGCCATTTTTCAAAGTTGACATTCACCAGATATATTAGTCAGCACACAGTGTCGAGTTTGAAGTTTTTGGGGTCAGCAGTTCTTGAGAAATCTAATAAAAAATTACATCTTTTATCTGAAATTATGGATCTAAATTTAGATATTTTATATCTAAATTTAGATATTTTATATCTAAATTGGCAATACTGAAGAGAAGTAACCAAAATACTTTGAAGCCATAGTTTTGTACGACAGATGGAAAATTATTTTATATTACTAATAAGGCAGGCTGCTCAACACACCATAAGGTCTGGCCACTTCCAAACATGCACCTTTGGAACTGGAACTGCCCTAGTTATTTTAAAGAGACAAATTTACTAATACAGTTTTTAATTACCACTACCCACAACACTGGTTTATTGCTGGGTTTATGTTGTTCATGCGTTCTGACATTTATATGTATCTATCTATGTATTTAGACTTCACCCTGTCCTAACAGTTCTTAGTAGAAACTTGAAGTTTTGCACACACACTTCCCTCACTGAATAGGGAAATTTTTTTTTTTTTTTAAATTCCCCTCATAAATAGGTTTTTAGAGGGTGGTTCAATATGCAATGTAAGTTTATGCTAAATTGGTCACTAGATTGTGCCCACTTGTTTTTTGAAAATTTAGACCTTTTTTTTAGTGATCACAGCCCAACAACAGGTTAGCGAAGTAACTTCATTGATCACCCCTTTTTCCACCTTTTTAATTGATCACCCCTAACACAGCATATATGGGTGGCAGTGATTCATAACTTCCCTTGGAATGCTTGTCTTTTATAGAGTGATGATGTCTTTGCTCTTTTCAATGACATTACCAATTATTGCTTGATGTAAAAAGTTTTCTAAAAACGCTTTTGACTAATCTTCCACTTGTACTCGAGGTGTCATGGGGAGGTGGAGACAGTGGTCACGTTATTCTGTCCGTTTTATTCTCCTTTATCTTACTTGGGCAATTCATTATAATCCACTTCCAGCTTGCTAGGCCCATCAAAGCTTCACCAGTTCCCTGTTAACTGTATATTTCGGGAACACATTCCCTACTCTATCCATTGGCAGCATCTCACGACACTGGATGACAGCTTTGAGTTTAGAATGTAAAAAGACCAGAGGTTGAGATAAAAATCAACAATAAAGACAGTCTGGTTAGTTACTCAATAGAAAATGTCATGTGACCAATGTCTTTTGGCAGCATACCGTGTTGGGGGTGCTCAATTACAAAATCTGAAAAAGGGGTGGGTGATCACTGGATAAGTTACTTCTTTTGCCTTTTGTTGCACAGTGATCACTAAAAAAGTCTGAATTTTCAAAAAACAAGTGTAAACACTGCCGGACACAAACAAAGGGACCAATTTATAAAAAAACTCACATAGCAAATTGAACCCCTCACTAAAAACCTATGGGGAAGGGGGTTAAAAAAAAGAAAAGAAAAAGTTCTTTTGTAGACATAAGGAGTAAATGTTTAACCTACATAGCCAGGCAGACTTGCTTAAAAACTGAAGAAACCTATTGTTATGTCGCACCGACATTAAATAAATATAATGGAGATAACTACCTAGAATTATCTCCCTTGCCTTTCTCTGAGCCATGATGGAAGTGAGTTTCCGTCATGCATGCGCAAGTAGAAATAAAGAAGCACACGTGAGGACTAAGGACCCAATCATTAGTACCATGGGTGTGCTGCTGTAAAACTTTCTTTCTAGTCAAACCCGCTTTTGGTAACAAGCTACAAATACTAGTCACTCACAAGCTGAGTGTTGTATAGCGGGGTGAATGTCCTGGACTTGGATAGAAAACTCGAAGACTTGCTTGTAAAAATATCTGGACATATCTTTATTACATAACATACACTTCGTTGGCCAGAGAATGAAGAGTGGGAGAGAGATGATGGGTGCCGAGAGACCGTTCCCAACAGGAGAACTTGGTCTTATGTCTTCCCAGCCCTAGGCGGTCTGCCTCCTGGCTGCTTGGGTCCCTGAGTTTTCTGTTCGGGTCTCTGAGTTTTCTGTCCAGTGTTCGGGTCTGCTTTATAGGTTTCTCGAACGCCTACGCAGGTGTCATTTCCAGTATAGCTATTGGACACCCACGCATTACCTATTTCCTAAGGTGACCGGGGTCACTTACATTTCTGCACAGGTGTCTGACCCCGGAATAACCTTTTCGTGGCAGGTTATCATAACATGCAGACTTTACATCTATGTTGACAGTTTCTCATAAAAATGAATAATCAAAATGCTTTATCCAAGAAATTCTGTCAATTTAATGATCATAATTATTGTGTTGATTTTCATTTCTTTTCCAAACTTGAAGGTTGTCGACACTGCCTTATTAAAACTGTATGCTGAACACAACAACAATGATGACTTGCTGCGTTTGGTGTCTGCAGCGCATAACTGTGATCTGTTGGACAGTGTGGAATGGCTGGAGAAATACGACTGTCACCACCCACTGGCTATGCTCTACTATTCCAACCAGGACTATGACAAAGCACTACATATATGGATGCAGTAAGTAGGCTAGTTTTTTTTTTTGGGGGGGGGGGTGAGTTGAGTGACAACCTAGCGATTCCTCAGAACAGCATTTTTTTTTCCTTCTCTTTTTTAACTTTAAATTGTTGGATCATTTGGATTCGAAAAAGGCAGGAAATCGTCCACTGTCAATTTCCCATCACCATTTGGTTGCCACTCTGGAGCACGGCAACTCTAGTGTTTCCACTATGAGCTCCTCTGATAGCAGACACACCCGAGTTGCTTTGCACCGGCACAGCAGCCATATGGAGACAGGAAATTTTTTTCTTAAAAGCAGAAGAAATTTACGCGTATGATCTTCCGTAGCAAATATCACCAATGGGTTTAAAATGCTGAAAACAGCATGGGTCCCCCTGCCAAAAGATTGCCAAATATTTTGTAACAGTGCAGTTTTAGCTTTTTTACTCAATAAAATCCCAACAAATTTAATTGTTCTAACAAATTACATTATAAAACTCTGCTCTAAGTTTTTCTTGCTTTATTTTTAGGTTTCTAAATGGACAACTTGATGACCCTAAATTTCTTGGACTTGACTTTGTTGTGGATCTTCTTGCAAAGTAAGAATTTTCCCCTTAATTCTTTCTTCTTTCTTAATAACAATTTTCAAGTCTGTTATTAATTTGGGTTTGTACAAATCCATCCGACATATTTTGAACAAATATTTATCAATACTCTAGTAGTATTAGTAGTAATATCATTTGAATTTCTTAGATGAAGCATTGCCGATTATTATTATTATTATTATTATTATTATTATTATTATTATTATTATTATTAATATTTTGACTAGTATTTCTTTCATCTTAATGCTATTGCTTTTATTACGTGGATAGTATCAGATGTAATAGTGTTTGAATTTCTTAGATGTAGTATTGTCAGTTATTAATTTCTGATAGTATTTCTTTCATCTTATTTCTCTTGCTTTTTATTACATGAATAGTATCAGATGTGATAGTATTTGAATTTCTTAGATGAAGCATTGTCATTATTAATTTTTGACTTGGAAGATGAAAGAAATACTGATAAAAAAATAATAATAGTGGCATTACTCAATCTGGAAATGGACGAGTCATTGTTTAAAGGTGGAGATGATAGATTTCTTTTAGTCATTTTATTGTTAATATCCTTGCTGCAAAACAAACACTGAACGCTATTTTCACTTTTTTGTCGTAAAAGCAAAAAAGGGTCATAAAGTGAACTTTCGAAAAGCATTGAATACTTGTAATTATATCCATTTATATGTGATCAGGTAACAATAGTTTTGTTTTTCTTGTAGCTTGGCTGACCATGGTGTCGTGTGGAAATATGTTGAAAGTGTTTTAGAGATGGATCAGGAAAAAGGAGTCAAGGTAAAACTAAATAACCAGGATTATTTGTTCATAACAAACGCATGGGACAAAACTATGTCACATCCGAGAATATCAATATTTTGAAAAAAATCTTTATTCTGATACTGGTTATACCAAACTTAACTACCAATTTTCTAATTAGTTTAATCCCACCTCACCTAAACTGAAACTGGCTTAATGATGCAATTAACTGCTATTTTTAAGTACATTTATTTAAGTACATTAATCACTTTTGCCTCGGAACAAAAGTTACTTCATAATACTGATGGTAAGCCAGAGCGCAACGACTCTTGAAATAAGAGTATTTTGAAACTACACTTGCTCCTTGCAAGTTATGAGCCAAGAACTTCTCATATAAAAAATTGAATGTCAATATCAAGGGAAATAACTTCTAATTAAAATTATCTCCCTTTGAGCATTAGGTGAATTTTAACAAATTTTTTTAATCTATTCAATTCACACAAGAGTTCCATTATTTTAAAATCTATTCATTGAAGAGTTCCACTGTCAATTACAAGCATGAATTTAAGAGATAATCAAAAGCAAAAAAGCTGATATCAACACTAGTAGTAAATAATAACCAAAGCTGTTTACGTTCACTTCACACTAATGCCCTTGGGAAAGGCATGAATCCACTTTTAAGTATGGAAAGAACCCGGCGGAAGTCGGGTCAAGGGGTCGTAGGATACATCCTGGGCCTCAATATCAGAAGCTCTTATATCCTTGCAACCATTGTTGCAAGAACTAAGAGAATTTTTTAAGGAATTCCTGCCCACACATTTATGTGTGGGTATCCCCACATTAAAACTGACCTTGTGTCACATTCTAGTGGGGGATCAGATAAATAGGAACCTACTTTTAAATAGCAGTTAGAGCCCTGTAGCCCTGTAAGGCAGTCCATCTAAGAGAAGGTTAGTCTGATAGAAAAAACCTAGTCGCCATGGCTGGTCCCAAGCCCGGGTAAAGGAGGGTTGGTCGTGAGGCTAGCAAATCCTCCCTCGGAAAAACCCTACTTATTACTGAAACTGCAGCAGAGTGGTTACGGCCCTATGTTCCAAAAGGACTCTACGGGAATAAACAATCTCTTTTATCGAGGATGATTGGCAGAATAATTTTCACCTGAGTGTTTTGTTTCTGTTTTTCATGGGTTGTTTTCGTTTTCCTTTTTTTGTGTAGGGGGGGGGGGGGCTAACATTTCGATTTAACATGTTTTTCTCAAAGTTCAATTCATTTCAAACATAGATGTTTCCCTTCCCAGGTGTTCACAGAGCGTCCGCCGTCTGAGCCAACGTCTGACACTCTCTCTCCAGACACAATCGTAGATTTCCTGTACCGTTTCCCAAAGGCCGTGGTGGCTTACCTTCAGTTCCTTGTTTTCCAGAAAAAACTAGAGGTGAGTTTTGTCATGATTTTGATCTCTCTCGGATAATGGGGGGGGTACAGAAAAACATTTCTCATTGAATGGAAATCAGAACAAAATTCTTCAACGTTTTCTCACCTTTGACCCCATATAAAATCACTTAAAATAGTTTTCATCACTGTGTGTTATATTTGGACTTATTTTTTCCTCGTCCATGTTGTTATTGCGTTCACAACATTTCAGCCATGTACCCTCCGGCCTTCTTCAGGTATTCTTTGTTTACTTTCTGTCATCTAACATCTGATTTGTCTTCCTTAAAGGGCAAATCGACATTAGAGAAAAGGGAGAAACCGTAAAAGAAATTTTAAATTATTCTCTAATTTGGATTTGCAGAAATAAGATGTAAGAAATACTAGTCAGAATTAATTAAAGTTAGTAATAATTGGCAATGATTTGTCTAAGTAATTTAAATAATATTACTAGTAATACTACTAGCATGTGTAAACAGATATGGCAGCCTATAAAGGAATGAAAGCTATATGGGTCATTCCATGTCAAATCAACAAATTGTAAGGAAAAAATACTGTGACCGTCACAGATTTTGTCCAGATTTGGCACAATTATTATATACAATTTTTATGAGACAAATTGAATGGCACCTGTCTCACATTTTTGGCTCAAAGGGTTACAGAGATACTGACCTCTGAACTTTGCAAAAAAGTTTCAATATCTCAGAAGCTCATTTATATACCATTTTAAAGTACTCCAGTAGATCTAAAACTCTTATATGCACTTTTACCTCATAGGTCAAATAAACAAGTTGATTTCAAACTTGACCTTTCTATATATCAATCAATATGTTGACCATTCAGTAATTAGTCACATCAAAATTCATTTTTAAAATCTGTGTCTCCAATGCAAAATGTTTGGAAAGCTCCACCCGAATTCCTTATATTTGGTAGACCAGGGTTGGAAAAAAAACAATCAAAAAGCATTTTTATGCTCTTAAAATCACTGCTGAACCAATTTAAAACAATCCATCAGATGAAATCTGGAAAGCAGAAATCAGAAAGTTTATTAATCACTGCTACCCACAACACTGGTTTATTGCTGGGTTTTGGTTATTCATGTGTTCTGACATTTATATGTATCCAGACTTTGCCCAGCCCTAACCGTTCATAGTAGAAACTTGAAATTTTGCACACATACACTCCCCTCAATGAGTAGGGAGAATTCTTCTTTTTTTTTCTTTTTTTTTTTATTCCCTCCCAATAAGTTTTTAGAAGGGGTTTCAATATACAATGTAAGTTTATGCTAAATTGGTCACTAGTCTGTGCCTGCTTGTTTTTTGAAAATTCAGACCTTTTTTAGTGATCACAGCCCATCTTTTTAGTTGATCACAGCCCATCTTTTTAGTTGATCACCCCAACACAGCATATATATGTAGCAGTGATTCATAATTTCCCTTGGAATGCTAGTTTTAATTTTATTGAATGTCCATTTTACTACAGAAGTTCTATAACAAACTGCTCTATTAGTGTTTTATTTGGGCCTTTTTAGGTACAGTGAGTTAATATGATTAATGTCTGAAAATAATTCTAAGTATTAAGATTAGATATGTTTGTATATTGCAGAGGGAGAAATACCACACCCATTTGGCTGTGTTGTACCTGGACCATGTCTTACAGCTGAAAAAAGATCCAAATACTCCCCAAGAAACTCTGGACTTGGCTCGGTAAGTCAGTAAAATTGGTATCTATAGAATGTAAAGAAGAGGAAGGCTGTAGAACAGATCAGCCGAAACATTGTGTTAACAACAAAAGCAAAAGAATGAGATCAAAACTCCAAACCTTGTAACCTTCTAAAATTTTGAAAAGACTCAAACAACACCATTCAGAAAACTTGAAATAAGGAAACCTTGTCCCATGTCCGACCTCCATTTCTCTCCCCATTCTACGTTTGAATAAAGGAGGGCTCTCAACCACTGAACAGCGACGTGTCGACTTTTTCTACTACCATCACTTAAGAAGGCTGTAGAATGGATCGGCCAAAACATTGTGGCAATGTAATGAAATACACTCTGGTTGTGTGTTCGTTTATTAGAAGACTTGAATTTGGGGTGATAGTATTGGCACTTGCACCAAAATGCCATATCATGTTCTCTTGGCTAGGATTTGGGTCAATCGGTTGACTGGGTCACACGGAAGTCACAACAAAGAAAATGCATTCGACCAACCAGAGTGGTTTAAGGGTGGCCGTGATAATTTCAATCAGAAGTTATTTCCCTGGAAATTGACATTCTATTTTCTTTGTATGAAATTAAGAGTTAAATATAATATCTGTTCTTTTCTAATTAGTGGCTCTCATATGGTGCTGATATTTATGCTCAATAGGGTGACTGGAACATTGTGAGAAAAACAACAAACATGAAGAAACTGGTCTGAATGAATCAATGTATAATAGTAACAATAGCATTTTTATCCCTTGGGATCCACAGGTAGTAATCTTTTGGAGCCTTAAATATAATGAATAAAAATATGTTTGGCTCCCTTGTCTTTCTCACTTCTTAACTTTTGATCCTCTTATTATTAAAATGCAAGTGAACCCCAATTGACTTGTCTTTCTATTTTTCAGGTCTAAATTGCGACACATGCTACAGATGTCCAATTTGTATCGTGTCCAGCTCATCTTGGGAAAAGCTAGAGAGACAGACATGCACGCTGAATGCGCTATTCTCTATGGCAAGGTACACCACCTCATCACCCACTTTTGCATTTGACTACATTCTTTTTCTGTACTAATTCTACTAGTGTTGTACTATAATAAGCATATCAACTGTAACTACGAACATCTGCCAATCGTCACCATTGGCAGTGAGTTAGTTCCTCACTATGTGCCCCATGAAGCTAGCTTTTTACTAAAGTTGACATAATGCAACAAATTCCTGTTTAGTGTAACAGTATGTATGAAAATAGGGATTAGGGAAGTTGCTTGTATAACGTTTCAGCTCTCATGAAAGCATTCAGCGCTGGAAGACAGTGGAAACAGTTACGCAAAGAGAGCATTAAAAAGGGTAACGCGTACCGTATCTTAAGAGACAACACCTATTGGAGTATGAACGGCCAGCGATGAAATCCCGGTTTCCTTTACATACCTCAGCTTAGTGATCGTTGCAACTCTATTCTTACAAGTTTTATGACGAGATCCCTTCAAGGCATGTGGGATGGGACACTACAACCATATTGTTGGAGGTGATCAGACAATTTGAAGTAAGGAAACCTTGTCCCTTGTTCAACCCTATGTCCAAATAAAACGAGCTATCAACCACAGAAAAGCAAATTTTATTTTTCTACTTCTAACCACTAGACTAAAAGATCACTGGCCATTGCAGACAACCTGTTTATTATTTCATTACTAGCAGAGTACCCATAAAAAATGACAGGATTATTGGTGTATGGATCGGCACTTCTGTCTAGGATCAGAGTATGTGTGTTCTCTGCCTAGAATCAAATTGTTGCTCCTCAGCCATCTGCCTAGGATTAGAGTGTGGTATCTGTGTGCTCATTGGAAAGTGTTACACACATAAAAAATCTATATACAGCAAACCCTCGCTATAATGGACTAATTGCGGGGAGATGGCCGAAAGTTTGTTATACCCAATGGTTGCCCCTCGTTCGGTAAATAAGTAGGAAGTTCTGTAGTTCGAACATTATTCGTTAAATAAGAAGAAAGTTTGTTATGGTCCACGTGTTCACCACGTTTATCTAACGCTGTTCGGTAAATAATAAAAAGTTTATGGTCCACATGTTTGATGCATTTATCTAACTTCATTCGGTAAATAATACAAAAGTTTGTTATGATCCACGTGTTCACTGCACTTATCTGATTTTTTTTTTGTAAATAATAATAAAAAGGTTTGATATGGTTTACATGTTCACTGCATTTATCTAACTTCATTCGGGAATAAGTTTGTTATGGTCCACGTGTTTGCTGCATTTATTGAAATTTGTTCAGTAAATCCAAAGTCAGTTCAGATGGATCCACGTGTTCATTAAAGCTGAAATTCATTATAGCAAGGGTTTACTGTATATTGATAAACATTGCATTTTATTGATGTGGTTGCATGAGCATCGAAACTTCTATTATTACTAGACTTTGATTTATTTCTTTTTCCTGTTGTTTCTAATCATTGTCTATTTGTTTTTGCAGCTTGAAGAACATGACAAAGCCCTCAAGATTCTAGTCCACAAACTCAAAGATTATACAGCTGCTGAAACTTATTGCTTGGTGAATGCAAAAGACAGTGCCTACAAGCGGAAACTCTTCCATATTCTTCTCAGTGTCTACCTGGATCCTTCTTATGAGTGAGTCTGCGTTATAAGCATCAGAATGGTTGCAAAGCTTTAACTCTTAAATGCATTTTTTTTTAAAAATGGTCATTATCAAGGAAAATAACTCCTGATTGAAATTATCCGCCTTTGACGATTAGGTGAATTTAAAAAAAGATTTTCTATTCAATTCACACAAGAATTCCATTATTTTTTATTTCTATTCATTGAAGAGTTCCACTGTCAATACAAGCGGTCCATGAATTTAAGAAGTAATTATCAATTTGTCAATTAGGAATGGAATAAATAAATTGGCTGATCTATTTTTATTGAATATTCTTGTAAAATATGTACATAAAATTGTGTACAATGCAGTGAATGGCTTCATTTTCTCCTGAACGTAATTCTTGTCTGACAGTAAGCAAGAGTTTTCCTGTGCTTTCTGTTTTAATAACTGAAAAAATAGTTTCATCTAATCATTATTTTCATGAGTAACGTTTGTTGAAATAAATGTTATCTTTGCTTTGCTTCTTGTTGCAAACTATAACCCTGTTATTAATAGTGGCCTATACTCTCTAAGGTTGAGAACTCAAGCAGAAGTGAGTTACCTGCATTGAATTACTATTTGTTTATTGTGGAAAACAAGCATGTTAATTAACAGAATCTCTTTTATATATACAGTTATCCCTTTCCATTCGTGGGTTTTCCATTCGCCGTTCAGTCATAAATAATTTTATGGGAATATTTTTAGGATTTTTGCGGCGTACCAGGAACTCCGCATCATAGAAAATAGGCTGTACAGTATAAACAAAACATAGAAAGTTTAGGAAATCATAAATGCATATATATTTTATTATATAGCAACTGCTACAGACTTTTGACTAATGTGACATGTGTCGATAAAAAGTCTGGAACTTGTAATCTATTAATGTTATCATAATAATCTTTGTGTTATTAATAAGAAGAAAGATTGTAGATTATCAACTAAAAATTATTTATGTAGACAATATAAACCCGGAGATAATCGTGGTTGAAAGCTTGTTCACACTCGTAAACCGGTTAGTCGAACAGTATTTTAGACATTAATATTTGTTTTCCAATCCACTGTACTGTATTTACTGTATTCATGTATTTCTTTGTAGATTTACAATTTGGGAATGGTGTTTGTTTATCAAAACGTTTATGGTACAAGATGTATGATTTTTGGGGATTGAAAGAGTATTCGCAGATTTAGCGCCACCATAACCTCTGCGATTGGCAAGGGATAACTGTATATTTCAGTTGTCAATTTGTATTTAATTCTATTTTTTTTTTCCCCTTTTCAGGAAAAAAGAGACTCTGATAGCACCAGCAATTGCTTTATTGAACAGTAACGTTGCAGAGTTTGATTCAGTCAAGGTTAGTCTCTCTTCTTGGAACAGTTTTCTTTCTTTCTTCTTTCTTTCTCTTTTGTAAACACCCATGTGTATTCTGTTTCCCAAATATTTTGAGTCTATCCCCCCCC